>JAOVYX010006533.1:0-67422 GCA_035668315.1 Drosera spatulata | reverse complement strand
CTTTACTGATGCACATGTATCATACGCAACTTTTTGTTCAATGTAGGAAAGGCCAGCTAGCAGTGGAGTTTGTTTTCGCTGCCACCGTAGAGGCAATCTTTGTTCATGTTACAGTATCAGCAAAGTTTGTCTTCTTTTCATGACCAGTGTCTATTTATGTGTGAAACATCTGACAGATGTTGTGTCCATATCATAATATTATATGCCTGAATGGTTAGGCTTGTCCGAGCAATTTCGGCTGGTGGTATGGAAAGAGTGCTAAAGCTTTCTACTGATAATTCCAGGACAAGATTTCCAGGTGGTTTTTCTTTTAGGGATATTATGGAGAACATCCTTGTTAGCTAAATGTTTCTTTTGTGCTATTATTCATTCAGCTATTTTTGTCATGTTTTTTGTTCTCTGTAACTGTTTTATTTTTCTCATTTTATTCATTCAGCTAGTTTAGCCTTTAAAATTTCTTAGCCCGATAAAAACTTCAAAATTTTCATATTTGATTAGGTCACTGTACTTCTGTTTGCATTTTACTTTAAACATTTGCTTTACCCTAGTTTTCTGTGTAATCATTTAAATGCCCAGTCGCCTGTATTAATCTTAATATTGAGATATATTCCTTTCTCGTCCATTTGTAAAAGATATCAAATTTATGGGATCCTCCGTGTTCAAACCAGATATATGGAGAAGATCTCTTGTGATGGATTCCCCTTTTTTATTTTTAATTGTTGTTCGATCCCTTTAGATGATACTCCATCTTTTCCTTGTCTAGAAAAATTCTTTTCTCATTTTAAGAACTGAATAGGTAGTCATGTATATATTGTCCATGGAATTAGGGAGATACTTTCTCTTGCCTTTGAACATTAACCTTAATCGATAGCATTGTTTCCTGTTGACTGTTCCTTCTCAGCAGAAGCATCAGGTTTGAGATACTGTATGGATCATTAGATTATGAAATGTCTATAATGGAATCTTGCTGATATTTCTCAATTTTTGGAGCTCATTTCTGAAACTACCCCCTCTGGCAGTGATAGTCTCTCCCCATGGGATGCGTGGTAGACTTACTGGATGCTGTCCAAGTGATCTGGTGACTCAAGTGTACACTCGGTTAGATTTTGCTCAAGCTCTTTTGCTCTTCTTTTACTTGATTGTTTTAAGTTTTGGTTGATTGGTATTTTTCTAAAACCTCTATAAAGCTTTTTTTATATCGAAGCAGGGTATATCTCTATACTTTTTCATACACTTTGCGTTTGATCTGTTGTTGTCAACAGTTTGTTTTCATCCTTTAAGCAGCTGTTATTTTATATCATTGTGGAATAGGAGTTGCTATTTGTTCTTAGATATAAACCAGGTAATGTTGGTCTCCTGATAATATTGCCATTTGTTGCTCCTTGTTTTTGTTCATGAACAGGTCCAGTATATCAAGGGATTCTGCTGGATTTGTCGGTCTTCCTTATAATGTTTCTGAAGCGGAAGCTTTCCAGATGAAAACACGGTGCTTCTTTGTCGAAGTTTTGCTCGGTCATGTCGTTTCTGGCCACGAAGCAACAAAGAAATCAAGAGTAAAGTCTGATGCAGACTCTCCAAATATTGCTGAAAGTGATCAAAGAGTTTCTACAGTTGACACAAGTGTTCGTGAAAAGACATTCATCTATCCGACCGAAGCAGTTGTCATCCCTCTATTGCAACCATCATATGCTGGGCATCCTTTGAAAAGGTGCTTAATTGCTTTGCTCATATTTGATGACATACTAGCCAGAGAATGTGTCAGCCTTATTGGTTTGAGGATTCTTTTCTTCGCTTAGTGGTACCGGAAAATTCATCCAAGTAGGGAAATCAATAATGCTATTATCAATAATGAAGCATGAACTCGATGCGATGTTGTGTACACTGTTTCCCTAGTTGTTTTTTTTTTTCTTTTGGTGGCAAAACAACGAATCGGTTGGTTGTGCTGCTTGTGCAAAACTGGATTTGCATAGCAGAAAAGGATAAGAAAGCAATGTGTAGTTTGCTCATCTAACTCGAAGTTGTAAGAAATCTTCAAAACTAGCTGGGCCAAAGTTGCTGATACATATTCGGATACAGGAAACAGCTCTTTTTTCCTTTTCGATTTCGAAGAGAGAGGAACGAAACTTCTCCTTCTTTCATAGGTGAAAGAGGGATGTGCCCATTTCACTGCTTGATAAGGAAAACCAAATAAGAAGAAATGCTAAAGTTTCCAAAACTTGGTCTTCTTTATGATGTTATGAATGTGGTAGCTTGGCTGTAATTTCTGATAACAGGGAATAGTTGGGATTCCTGACGTTTCTCATGTTTGCCGTGTTCTTGATCTTGCAGATTCTGGCTACAAAGTTGGATGGGAGCCTCACCAGACTCAACAAGCTTTATGCATTGGTCTCTCTCTTTTGTAATTGACAATTTGACATGCCACTTGTGATGCTGTTTCCTTTTGTTAGTAATGTCAGGCCTGGATTTGAATGTATAATGATTCATTCTCCATCCACATAGGCATTCGAACCTTCCACTTACGTAACTCTCCGAATCTAATTTCAATTTGCCGCTTAGTGGTGATGTGGGTGAAGAAAATAATCAGTGAAGGTTTTCACATGCTTGGAGCGCTTCTTGCAAGTGAAAAGGCTTTTTGTTTGCTTTTGCTCGTCTTTGTTTCTTGCCATCTCTTTTGCTCTATTTCATGAAAGATTGCTTGTGGTACATTCTCACTTCTTTTATGATGTTCTTTTAATCCTGTGCCAGTTGTCTGGATGCTATGGATGAAACATGGAGTGAACCAAGTGGCATCCAATCAAGGCATGGTGACAATAGTAGCAGTAATAGCAATAGTAGCAGCATCAGCAGTATAAATAGCAGTTCTAATAGTAGTGGATTCAAGTTGAAAGCAGAAGCTGGTGACTTTGAAGCAGATGCTGACTCTTTGATCTGCAGACAGGCTGGGTTATCTTCTTCTGATACCATGGTAAGAAATGGTCTTAGGCAGGTCGAGGTTTACGTGAGTATTAGCCATTTCCATGTTTTGTCTACGTACTGGTTGCATTTGGCTCATGTATTTCTCTTTAAATTTCAGTTTCAGTCTCACTGTGTGGATTAAAAGCTTACTATTTTTAATGGAAATTATTTGTTTTTAATGTCTGCTGTGTCTGCCTGGTTACCTGCTTTTTCATTTTCATAACCGCTCCCTTCCAATAAATGCTTTTATTCATTGTTGTCCCTATAAATCAAGCTTTTTTCACATCTAGTGTGTTTGTTATATGGATATTATGGTGTGATCCTCTAGTATCGTGTGACTATCCTTGATAGGGTCATTCACCATCTCTTCAACCTCCTTTTTGGATTGCTTCTTTGCTCCTCTTGTGCTATACTTTTTCTTTTAGTTCATTTTCTTAGAGGTGCACTAGATGGTAGCCTTGTCCATGTTGCTTGTGCTGTTTTTATTGGTAGCGGTACTCTATATGCCCTCTTCTAGTCAATCACTCCAGTCCATTCTCCTACTGTGATTTGTGATTCTGAGGATTGACAATGCAAGTAAATTAAGGATGGTTTAGAAATATGTTTGTGAACAGTACAGTTTCATGATTAGATATTAATTTTAATTGGATTGATAACTTTGCCCTGCGATGTTCTAATTTTTATACTGACGAAGTGCCCAAAAAATTGTGTCCAAATGCAGGGGGCCAAGCGTGCTCGAACTGTGGAAGAATCATTTGGACAAGGGGGTACAACAATGACTGCTTCTATTCAAGATGGCTACAAGTCTGACTTCAATACTTCTGCTATCACAGGAGTTGTGAGTGATCTTACCAGATTTAACTGGGACTGGGATGGTGATGATAAAGAGACTGTGCTGCTGGATATCCAGGCACTAGTCTCAGAATTTGGTGATTTCGGTGACTTATTTGAAAGTGATGCTTTGCCATTTGGCGAGGTAATCCTTTTCTAACTTTATATTACAGGAGCTTGTATGGGACTTATCTTCTTATCATGGTATTCAGATCGAATTGCTAGACATGATATGGTGTCGTCAGTAGTTGCTAGACATGGCATGAGACCTTATCTTCTTATCATGGTATTCACAAAGCTACTACTGATGAACATTCTCATAGGTTGTAACTTCTGTTCACGAGGGGTCCACACGGGAATACCATTATGCTTCATCTTTGAATAATGAACGTAACATGTTCTCTTGTTGCGGGTCCTATTTCTCTGTCAGTGTTACAAAATGGTTTATTATGCTTTTGGATTACAAATCATGGATTGGAATTAGTACGCTTGTCTATTTGTTCAAAGCTTCCATAAATCTATTTTCTCTTCACTACTTGGATCCACATTTAGAAATGAGTTCGTTACCTTTTTATTGGTGAACATTTTACATTTTTGGATTACCATTCATACTATCATGTCTTTTAATTAAATTTTTGCTCTCATATGGTTAACATTTTACATTTTTTATTGGTGAAGCCCCCTGGTACTGCTGAATCTCAGACACTTGCTTTTTCGGGCCAAGATGTTGGAGATGCTGGTGGCACTCCCTCTGGCGGTATGTTGGAAGTTTCAGACCAGATGTATGCGGCTAACTTTCCAGCTTTTGAAAATTCTAATCCTCCTGGGATGGGCATGGAGGATTCTGTTGGTACATTTCAAGAAGCGACAAGAAGCACTTCATCATCTGCTCCTGGAAGCTACACTCCAGCTGCTTCCACTGTTGAGTTTGAACACGTAATGAAAGAAGAGGCTCTGATGACCTTTGCTCCTGAATATGGAGCCGTGGAGACCCTGTCAGGTGAGGCATCTTCAACTGTTTTTAGAAGCCCTTACCTCCCAAAATCTCGAACAATTGAGGGGTTTAGTTCCACTAGTAACTATTCGACATATGGGGCGAAGCCACCATCATCTCTCCATTCTTATGAGAAACTTGGTACTTCTGCTGATTCTAGATTATGCTCAACCAAAGGTGAACTCAACTCCATTCTTCAGTCAAAGAAATATTATGTCCATGTTGAGAATGGGAGGAATCCAGTTGACAGAAAATTAGTTGGCTATGTCAATGCTATTTCATCAGATGCAAGCAAACCACTGTTTCCTAGTTTTGATCATACCAATGCCGTGAGAGCCGGGTCAAAAAGGACAGCTGAAATCATATCTGGTGGTTCTGGAAATCTTCTTTCTCTAAAGACTGTTCCTGCAGCTGAACTTGATTGTCTTATGTTCCAGGCTACTATGTGCCGGATTCGATATACTCTGGTGAAATCCAGTTATCCGGCATGTGCTGCATGGAATAAGTTTACCGAAAGCAATGTGTTGAACCAGCTGTCTGTTGAGCCCAGCAGCACAACAGACAATTTAACTAAATTTGAAGTCAACATAAAGGATCCCATACCAGTCAGAATTGCTGGTGATATAGATGGTGGAATGTTGGATGGGGCTTTTAATGCTCCTGTTGGTGTTTGGCGCTCTGTTGGAGCTCCTAAAGGTGCAAAAGCTGCTAGTACGTCAACCACTGATGTTTTTCCTTCGGTATCTCATGCTAGTGACACCATCACGTCTTATGAGCGGAGACAGCCACTTCATGATCTTCTTGATGGCATGGCATTTCTTGTGCAACAAGCAGCTTCCTTTGTTGATGTCACACTGGACGCTGAATATAGTGAGGGTCCTAATGGCTGCCTTGCTTTAGAGGAGCAAAGGAGACGTGGATTCTGCTGTGGACCCCATATGGTTCATGCAGGTTGTGGGGGCATATTAGCCTCTGGTCATTCATTGGATCTTGCAGGCATCAAGTTGGTTAATCCTCTCTCAGCTGATGTAATGCTCAATTTATCTGTTCTGTAGTACTTGATGTTGGATTTTATTTGGTCCTTCGTGAATTGAATCTAAAGCTGCAGTAGTATATCGGTAGTTTAGTGGAGGTATCACAAACATAGTCTTCTAGAATATTGCTGGGCGAGAAATTTAAGCTTTGCTGCAGATATCATTCTTGAACTTATTTCTAGATTGGTCTGAATCATATATATAAGACCGAGGAGAATGACGTTGTCACATACATTTAATCCACCCCATATGATGGGACTAAGGCTTGGTTTGTTTGTGGGGTGGGCCTTCTTATACTGATGCTTACTGACATGTTTGTTTGCGTCCAGATTTCTGCATCATCAGTTATTAGCTTCCTACAGTCCGATGTGAAAACAGCGTTAAAATCTGCATTTGCTACTTTAGATGGGCCCTTATCAGCTATAGATTGGTGCAAAGGTTGCTGTCAGTCCCTCGAGGCTGGATCAACGAGTGATGGCTTCTCTGCTGAATCTACTCTGACTGAATGCTCTGCTGTGGGCTCTGTTGGTGATCCATTGAGCCCATTGCAAAACATGCCAGGTTTACGATCTAGTTTCAAAGGTAACATGGTAGAATGCTTCATTGTAGGTGAAAATTAATTATTTAGGTTTAATGTGTTCAATATCTGGAATTTTTTCTGCCTAGTAACTTCTGGAAGAAAAACTACCAACTAACTAGGAGTCAGACACTTACCCATATATCCTGATTCTCTAGTTTCAAACAAGTTACTGCTGAACCATCCTATTGTTCTCTGATCTCAAATCTGATGTGCCTAAGAAAAAAGTCTGCATGCTGCCTTTTTGCAGTATTGCTGGACTATGTATAGATATGCTCTCTGAACCATGAATAAATTTAAATGTGTGGAGAATGCATATAGATATGAAACTTCTGTCCCTCTTCACATTCAGTTATGTGTTACAGAGCGTGTTCATTATGTCTGCCTGTCTGGCGTCTCTGTCTCCAGCTTTATATGTATCAGCTGTCTGGATAAATGAACTGGAAGAGGGTTGCATTGAATGGTTCTTGCATATTTTTCCCCCCCATATAGTTGCTGCATCTTTGTCTTTTCACTGAGCCATAATTTTTTCCCCATGAACTGTTTGTGCCTCAGTTCCTCTTTCATCTAACAATTATTTAATTCACGCTTTATTTAAACTTTAAGTTGCTCCATCTCTAGTTAGCAATTTAGCATCTTATTATTTGATTTGAATATCAGGTTTAGTGTTTTGCCAAAAGCACTGAGAATGAATAGATGTTTTATTGAGCACACATCCGTGTCAAAGATATTTTGATAAATCATTCTTTTTAATGCAATTTGAGTTATACAGATGGAAGTAAGGGTGACGATGCATCTCAACGGAGGAATAACCAGGAAGTCTCTATGGCAGATTCAGAGCAACAACTAGGCTCGTGGCGCAGGCCCACATTGCTAGCGATTCCATATCCATGTATACTTGTTGGGTGAGCTCCCCCTCTTTTCTTCAAACTAGCTTAGCCTCAAGGAGCTAAACGGATTTTCAAATCCCCCTCCTTACTGTGTCTCATGCATTCTTGAAACTCCAATATTTATCAGATGACAAATTCTACTATTAACCTATTTTTATGCGTCCCAAAAACCCACTCATACTGCTTTTTTAGATGTTGGATATTGCTGAAATTTTCATTACTGATATGATCTTTTTAACAATGGGTGAGAGTTTTATCAAAGAATCAGGAATAATTCACCACTGATGCAATTATTTCCAGGAAAAAAGTGCCGTACACAGATATAAGGATGGTATCGTGCTGACAATTTTTGAGTTTCAGCCACACAAGGGGTGTTCATGATAGCATAGGTTGCTAACTATGGCTGAATCTTCCCTCACAGATAGGTGGTAGGTTTCTTTCAAGTAGATAACGGAATGGGTTCTATGGCTTTGATGTATGACATCTTTCTAAGTTAATTAAGGTCTACGCTACAGCTGACTGAAACTCGAAATAAGGTAACATATGAGTTTTATTAAATCGTCCGCTGTTTGGTTTTGGAGGAAGTATGTCACTGGTTTCTGGAGAAGACAAATATTGTTAGCACGGAAAATGTATATATAAAATGCAAGTTGATGTCAGCAATTTACTTAATCGATATTTGTGGTGATTCGAATTGGTTGATGGTTACTATAGGCTCCGTCTCATCCTTTTTAATGCTAACTATAACTGAGGACAATCATTTGCTATGCGTCTGTTGTAGATATCAGGATGATTGGCTGAAGACATCAGCAAGTGCTATACAGCTTTGGGAAAAAGTTCCCCTTGAGCCTTACGCTTCACAAAAACATGTAAGATTCAAAGTTTTACTCTGTGGTTTATGTATGACGGGAAGAAGTCTCATAAAATTGCAATTTGTGTGAGTGTGATGGATTCTTGTTCTCTGACTAATCATTCCTACCCTCCACAGATGAGCTACTATGTCATGTGTCCGAATATCGATCCCCTCATGTCTGCAGCTGCTGATTTCTTCCAACAACTAGGAACAGGTGACCGAAGGCAGATTTCATTGCGTTCCCAGCTCCTGGTTGTGTATATTTTGTACTTTTTTGCTTTGTTTACCTGTTAATTCCTCACGAACACAATCTTCGACATGTCACAACTTAAGCTTAGTTTGGTTGGTTAAATTCAATGGATAAGATTAGTGTAGTGCATTATGAGAAAGAATCTCCAGATACGAGCCAACTGGCAAGATAACGAACGGTTGGCTCATATCTTATAATCTTGTCCATTGAGAAAAGTATATTGGGGTGTGAGCGAACTAGCAAGATGGTGGACGATTAAAGTATTTCCTATGCCCCAAACTGACTCCCAAAACTCTTTCTACAATTGTTTTATTATATTTATCATCTGAGTAGTAAACTCACCTAATTTTCATGTTCCGACTATTTTCCTAAGTTAGATGTGCCATGCCATAGATTTCTATTACTGTATATGTGTACGAGTTGTGTTTATGTTTTGTAGCCATACACATGTTCAGATATCAAGAATGAAAGATGTTAAATATGTACTAAAAGTTTGTTATTTACTTGTTTCTAGTGTATGAGACATGCAAACTGGGGACTCATTCTCCTCAAGGATTAGGAAACCAATTGGATTCGGACTCTGGAAAATGGTCTTCTTCAGGGTTTGTCCCTGTTGATTGTCCACAAACAATGAAGTTGGAGAATTCTCAAACTTCTCTGGTGGGATCATTGAGTGATTATTTTCTCTCTCTATCCAATGGCTGGGATTTGGCGAGCTTTTTGAAGTCCCTGAAAAAGGCTCTTAAGGCTATTAGGCTTGGCTCACATTCAAGTATTACTACAAAAGAAGGCAGTAGAAGTCCTTGTAGTGTAAGTGCTATATTATTTACCATTGTTTGTTATTGTTGCTTTGGTGCTTTTAACCCCTTTGCTATCGCATTTGGTCGAAATTGAAGCTGAATTTATTTCTCGAGGAGCTATGTCCCTTACCAATTTTTTGCAGAAGTTGTGGTTAAGGCCTTTCCGGGTCTGTAGTATCCAAGTTCCGGGCTCATGCCCTGATCGTATTTGCAAATCAAGATGATCATGATAAGCATGAGCCAACAAAAGTTTCACATTAAATTTTTACAAGACAGATTTAAATGATTGCTCCTGTAAAGAATCAAGTAAACTGAAAACTTTTTCTTTTCCTAAAGCAGGTAATCTATGTTGTGTGTCCCTTCCCAGAACATAGCGCAGTTCTGAAAACTCTTATTGAGTCTTCCGTTGCTGTTGGATCAGTTTTATTTTCAGCAGATAGTGATAGGAGGTCCGCCATGCACAATCAGGTCAGCAAAGCACTAAGTTGCTCAGTAGGCGTTGATGAAGCATCATCCTCAAATACAGTAGCACTATCTGGGTTTAGCATCCCTAGATTTGTTCTGCAAATTGTCACTGCGGATACCATATTCCGGGTGACGAACCCTCCTTTTGGTGAACTTATCATTCTGAAGGAGATTGCTTTTACTGTCTACAACAAGGCACGGCGTGTATCACGAGGGTCTTCAAATGATGCGGCTCAGTCGTCAACAGTATTTGGAAAATCTCATCCCAACATGATGCAAATGCCCAACTCACTTTCCGGGCCTTTCCAAGGCCGCACAGCTTCTCGAATTCCCGGTCCATCTTTTCCTAGAGAAAGTGATTTTGATTCTGGTCTGCAAGCTGGAGGGTGGGACAATGCTTGGCAAACATCAAGGTCAGGTGGGCCGACTTTCGACCCCAACAGAGGTGTAGATTTTCATTTCCAAGAGGAAGTCCATTACATGTTTGAGCCACTTTTTATTCTAGCTGATCCGGGTTCTCTTGATCATGGTGTTTCTACATTTAACGGTAATGGAGGTTGTGACTCTACCAAGCAAGCACAGACTCCTGATGATTATAGTAGTGGAGGCTTGATTCACACTCCTGCTTCAACGGTTAGTTGGGATTCTGGTCCTGGCTCCCAGCTTGATGGAACTGAGAGTGATCGAACATCCCCCCCTAGCCTGCATTGCTGTTATGGTTGGACAGAAGACTGGCGTTGGCTAGTCTCTGTCTGGACAGATTCTAGGGGAGAATTGTTTGACATTCACATATTTCCTTTTGGAGGAACTAGCGGTAGGCAGGACACAAAAGGAATGCAGAGCCTGTTTGTCCAAGTTCTCCAGCAAGGCTGTCAGATACTGCAGACTTGCTCTCCTTCTGATGCTGTTATCCGTCCTAGAGACTTTGTTATCACCCGTCTTGGCTGCTTGTATGAGCTTGAGTACCAAGGTACAACTCGTCATTTTGTTTCTCAAGTTCATGACTTTAGTGTCGTCGTCAATTTTGTAAGGAACATTTTAATGGTTTTGATGGTTTCATTGATGCATTTTTAGCACCCTTTAAGATTCTGTTATGGACTTCTGTTTTGTATCTGAGACTGATTTCTTCATCTCTCAGCTACAATTTTAAAGCGCTCGTGTTCCTCCAATCTCAAGACCACCTTCTCGATGTTTCACTTTTACCTGCTTAAGTTTACTGAACTGAGTTGACCACTTCAAAGTCTGTGAACTATGAAGAGTAGTTCCCGTCCTGGATGTTGAAAGTTTGAAACTTGAGCTGCATTCTTGATGTCTTCACCAGCGATGCATCCTTGATAGTTGTCATTGGCCATTATTTATCTGTGGTCATTTATGGTTCTTATAAGCTACTATAAATGGTTCATTAATTTCCTGAGTTTGCTCGCTTCACATGTAGGTTTCTTTGTTTTACTCTTTCTTGTGGATTGAGTGTGGCTCTTATGTCAAGTGGCATTCTACTTCTCTGTTGCTCCAGCAGCATCTCAAGTTGAACTCTGTTTGATCCTTGCTGTTACATATATTTTTTTGTCTATACTAGAGTGGCAGAAAGCATTGTATTCTATAGGAGGATCAGAAGGGAAGAAGTGGCCTGTGCAGCTTCGACGATCTGTCCCTGATGGAATGTCTGCAAGCAGCAATGGGCCCGCCTTGCAACAGCATGATATGGATAGAAGCTTGCCTTCCTCACCAAGCCCTTTGTACAGCCCTCATACAAAATACTCTGGGTTTAATAGAGGTAGTCTCGGACAGTCCAATAGAAAGCAGTTGATGAGCGGACCTGCTGTATCTGATGGCTCGAGGGGAATCCTGCAGTGGGTTCAGAGCATCAGCTTTGTTACAGTGTCGCTTGATAATTCCTTGCAGCTGGTCTCACAAGCCGATGCAACACAAGGTAAATTACGGCGTCCTTGATCCAATTTGTGTTGATTCTTTCATTTCATATTTGCATCTGCGAGTATTCATGTTTATAAGCTCTTGTTTGATGTATAAGCAGGCTCATGATAACAGAAAAAACCTTGAGGGCTATAATTTGGGTCTGGAGATAATTCTGTGCAATAAAATGATCTTCGAATATCTGGCAGTTCCATATCTTTCTGTTTTTCTTCTTGCTTCTGATCAGTAAGGCGCACTAATTCTTGCAGGACCCCAAGGTAGCAGTATGAACGGTACACTGAGCTACCTGGAAGGCTATAGCCCTGTCGGATCTCTTGCGTCAGCATCTGCGTCCTACATATTGATCCCGTCCCCAAGCATGCGTTTCCTTTCTCCTTCTCCACTTCAGCTCCCTACGTGCCTGACGGCCGAATCGCCCCCTCTGGCACACCTGCTCCACAGCAGGGGCTCCGCGATTCCCCTATCGACAGGCTTTGTGGTTTCAAAAGCCGTTACCTCCCTCAAGAAAGACTCAGGCCACACCATGAAAGAAGAATGGCCTTCGGTTCTTTCTGTGAGCCTCATTGATCACTATGGTGGTTACAGCAATGCCTCAAACGAGAAACTCGTCAAGGCTTCCAAGCATGGAGGAAGGGGAGCTGTTTTAGAAGCCAAAGACTATGAACCTGATTCACATACGATTCTCGAGTCTCTTGCAGCAGAGCTCCATGCTCTGTCATGGATGACTGTTAGCCCTGTGTTTCTAGAGCGGCGTAGCGCCTTGCCTTTTCACTGTGATACTGTGCTGAGGTTGAGAAGACTGCTTCACTTTGCGGAAAAGGAGCTGTCTCATTAGCCACAATCGCTCCGCTTAAGAAGATATTCAACTGGGATGCGTTCTTCGGTGATGGCATGGCAAAAGAGCCGCAAAAGATGTGTATATATGTACCGCGCATTATGCACCTTTACGTTACCTTAATCTGCTTGAAATCGCGTTTTAGCTGATTGATAGTCTTTATTTTATGAAAGCGCTACAGGGAGAATGTTGTGTATCAACTTTATCAACACGATTAGGAAGTCCTGGGAATCCACAGCTTGGGGACAATTCTTAGTATTCGTCCCAGCTATAGTATCTAATGTAACCGCAGTTTTCATTGTTTTTTGTGAGTGTTTATCCTTCGCAAAGTTTGTGATTGTCTTGGAGACAATTATAAACAGAATACCATTACTTTGATTGAGCATTTGCCAGTTATATTCATTTCATGCTCCATCCTCGCCTGTCTTTCGACTCACTTATAAGTTATTAGCAGAAATCAAGATCAAGGCACCAAAATATCAAGTTCGGAAACCATGTTTTTCAACCCCTACGCATCCATCAGCTAACGTTGCACTCACTTCAGTGCACAGAGGTGACAATTTCAACTTGGAACGATGGAGTCGACAAACATCAAAACCCACTATTACAATTACAGAGCTCAAAACAAGTAATCTTCTACTCATGACGCCTTTGACACACACAAGACACTGCATTAGCAGGCATTGAAACAGTATACACCGAGAGCAAGACCAGAAGACAATAAGAGGGGCAGGGAGATATACTATATCGGCTACAATGATACAGAGAACACGACGAGACTATTTGGTTCAAGGGCAGTTGGCGTTTCTTCCAGGGCCTCCATAGTAAAAGTAATGACCCCAATCGCCATTGTTTCCCGTCTGAACATCGTAGCAGTTTGACTGCTCGGTGAAGGTGCCGATCCCTTTCGGGGTCTTAAGGTTGTTAGACTCATCGACAACTTGGATGTTCCTGAAATAGCTAGCCTTCCCAAACCCTTCATCAGGAAAACGACCGCTTCCCATTTGGGTAGACGTGTGCTCCCCATCTGGCTCCGAGTTCACCACCTCGCCTCCCCACTCGATCATGGACGCACTGTCTGCCAGGTATGAGAACAAGAATGCCGGCCAGTACCCCATCACGTTATCCGATCCAAACTGCATCCACCAGTTCCCTTCTTTTGGATCCTAAAGACAAATGCCGACAATCCAACACTGTCATCAGCTACAACCGCACAAAGAAATCAACTGTTGCGAATCATGCATGCCAAGGATCAATCTACAAACTGAATAAACCTAGGATGATGGTAACGAAAGCTATCTCACAATGACAACTAAATTATATCCCCAATGCGGTCGGGATCGGGTCGGATTCGCATTGGGTTCCAAAAGTAACTTGGAAATTGGAATTGGCATCCAGTACTGGGCTCATACCCATGAGGCCAACAACTAGTACAGACAAGAGGACACTAATTGGATGGGACAAGCCAGCACAGAAGTGTCTTAGCGCAGATTCACATTTGAGCTCTCCATGTGATCAACTTTTGTCTTGTCTCTATAATTTACTTTGAGAGCCCATAAAAGGACATTTTTTCTGTTTCCCACAACCTTTCTTGTTTCAATTATTGTTGTATGATGAACTATGGGAGTATACATTTAGCAACTACATGATAATTTCATATGATAGCCATGTCCCAAGTTTAGTCATGCTATCCCTCCATATGTACGCATCATCTAACTATAAGTCTATAACTCGTACATTCTATCCCTTATTGCTCATTAGTCCTCCGTCACATCATCTGTACGGCACCTGTCACTCTTTACTTTTCTATGGTTTCTGAATCACGGCCTATCCTCCCCTTCATAAGGTTGCTTAGTTTGATACCATACCACACCCAACTTATACCATATGACATTATTGAGAATCCTACCTTCCACGCCATGTAAAGTCATCCATCTACAAATTTTGGATTTATATGTAATCACCTAACACTTCAGAAGTCCAACAAACATTACCTTTGTGACTAACACACAGGAGTAATATATTAAGCCCATACATGACAGCCAACCACTTGCTGAAAGATTCTCATAGCATCCGACACAAAGGCCATGTCTTCTTCCCTTTCCCACTCATGTTATTCATATATTAAGGCCAAAACCCAAAGTTGAGAAAAGGCCAATATTCCAAGGAGGCATCGTGCAACCTCTTTTGCAAACCAGAAATGGGACAGATGTTATATGGACCCCTGCCTTTTCCTTTGATTCTCAACCACTAAAAATAGGTTGTACAAAATTGAGTATGATCTTGTTATCAACATTTGACATCTATTATAGCAGAAACAACCTCCCTCAAAGCAAAGCGCTATGTTTCATCACTTGTATAGCAACTCGAGTAAGACGCAAAAAAAATATTATTTTTTGTTTTTGGTACGCAGAATGCCAGATGGTTAGTGACCTGTAAGCATGATTGAATAAGGCAGGAGGGGGATTAAAGATTTTACCTTCCAGACGAGTATACTGATATCATACTGGGAGTTCCTGTAAGCAGAAATAGGAGAGATGCTTGCACCCATTGCTATCTCATTGTTGATTTGAATGAAGCCTGAGCATAGCAGATTGTAACACCCTGTGGCTTGATAGGCATCACTCTACAATATTGAAGAGGAGGAAAAGGGAAGTCTTAAGTTAAGCAATGTGATGCATGAAACCTTGCAGTAGCTCATATAGGGATAAAAGTATAAGACTGGGATGAAAAGGAAAGCTTACAGTCCAGTAAGTGAAGAGTCTGGTGTTGTTGTCACCATATAGATCTGGACTCACCTGATACATTATTCACAATCATTCACAAGAAACAACAACACATCCTATTGAAATTATGATCTAGGCATCACCAAACTCCAACTTGAAATGGAATCGAGGAGGAAACGCTCAAACAAGGTATTTTGTCAACTGTAGTTACGAGGATTACTCCGCATTATACAAGAAGCTGGTTTGACATGAACTGTAACATTCTTCCCATATGGCACTTAGTATGATGCACAAGAGGAGCGGGATGCAAATGAGGTAACAAAGAACACCCTAACTATGAGTCCAACCTTACGGTTGGTCAAAAATTGATTATTACCTGCCAACCGGCTTCAATGCTGTTGAGATCCTCACCAAACGAACCTCCCAAAACCCAGATTTGAGACAGACTAAACTCATTAGGCTGCTGAATCTGAGGTTCCCAAACATTGATGGTTGCTTTGGCTCCATAGTACTTATCTCCTTCCACGTATGCTATCGCATGCTAATTTAAGATGAAAATTAATCGTCAAGCACAAGCTCACCAAGAAACTTATTATAACAAATTCACAGGCTTATCAAGCACAACAGAAAGGAAGATATCAAATAGGTATTAACAAAGCAATTTGTGCACGAAGCAAAGATGCAACAAACTTTTCTTCAACTTCACTACATCAACAATGCATTGGTAATGATGAAAATTAAGCTTTAGTCACCTGATGGCCACTTTCATTGACAAGGTCAGGATCAGCAGATCTGGGCTGAGGGATGCTTCTGTGTTTCTTCCTTCCATATCTCTTCACAGAGCTTGCTCTCAATACATCGTCCTTCCTCGTCCTCCTTATCGGTATCGTCCCCTCAGGGCATCTCCCACTCGAATGCCACAATTGGGTATTTGGATCCGGTCTTTCTCCGGTTTTTTCAGCAATCTTCTTCTCATCATACAATCCCTCTGGGTGATAGCTAGGTCTCATCTAAGCATCCCAAACAAAAATACAGAACTTAATGTCAGAATCATTACTCAAACACACAAAAATATAGATCAAAAGCAATGGGAGAAGAGAAAAGTAAAAACTTGAAGAATGTCAAAAGGGAAAGTGGAAGAGGAGAAGAGAAAGGACCTGAATGGTGTGGTTCTTGAGCAAGGGATGATCAAAAGCAGGTTGATGAGAGATGTTAACACAGTCAATGATATCACCATCTGGGCTCTGTCCAAACCACACCCAGAACACGAGACCACACAGATTTATTAGACCCCAACATGAAATCCAACAAAACCCTAGAATTTTTCTACCCAAAACATCGAATCCTACACTCTTCAGCCCCAAATGAGAACCAATTTCTCAAATAAACAGAACTACAATGCTTACACTGCCACCCCATTATACCAAAACCAAGAAAACTGCAAAATCTGTGACACAAAAAGGATGGCATACAGCAATCTAGGGCACAGATAGCACACATTGCATGAACAATTAGCAAAATCAAGAAAACCCAGATACAAATGGCAACAAACCCACATGCATTTTCAGACAAAAAGCAAAACCCTATCCAAAACAGTAGCCACATCGAAGCAAATAACTCGAATGATGCAAAGAAAGCAGAGAACCCAAACCTGAATGCGGTGCACTGGAGTCTTGTTGAGCCTCTTCAAGTGCTTTTTCACCTCAAGTTTCTGTTTAGACCCAATCGGCAACCTAGCGGCGCAAGTTAGCAAAACAGGAAACCACAAGAACACCACCAAAACCACCATTCCACGGCTCAATGCTCCCATTCCCTTACATGGGCACCTTAAGTTAGCCACTCTACCCATCTCACAACCTCCTCAGAGCCCAAAATCAACCTTAAAGCCACAGCTTTGGAACTCCAAATGCCAACATTGACACACCAAGCTTGGATCTTTCTCAGTCTCTGCTTATCCTGCAAGGTTAACTCAACCGACCCACTTCAATGTTCTTTGATTTTGTTCGATTTTAGGGGTTTGAATGATGGAAGAGTCTGTGAATGCAACTGGGTTGCTTTCAAAATTGCTTCTTTGGGGGTGTTGGGTTCAGGTTTGGAGTGTTGGTTTTTTGGGTGAATTTTTCTTGGAGTGGCAGTGGCGGATGGTGATGGGAGTTGTGATAATGATAATGTTTGCGTCTTAATATGTGTTTTGGTTTTGAAATGTTGAGGGAAACCAAAGAAAATGGGAATGGGAGATTGAGTAGAGTGGTTTGAGTAGAGTGGTGCAGTGGCAGGAAAGAGAGAGTATGAATTTGGGTATCCTAAGTTGAATAGTTAGAGGAAATGAAAAGGGTATTTATTGAAGAGCAAGCACCTAAGGAAAAAGTGACTCAAGGTAAAGTTAACATATTTTGGCATGACTCGTGACCTGGGGGTAAAAGTTGATTGTAATCAATTTATTATTAATCTTTTGAAATGGAGTTTATTTAATTTTAAATCCGACCAAATAAGTCTTAATTGATCTCATTATTATTTTTTTGTTTTATCAATCAACTCGTTATTTTCAAAATAAAACATAAAATATCTCATAATTCAAAAAAAACCATGATAACTTCTGTTAATTTCTCCCCTGTCAAAATATAAAACAATTCATCAGCACTCGTTTTTTAGAAGCTTCATTTCCCTCGAGTGCTTAAACAGGTCTCGAGTCCAAATATATTGACTGTATATAGTTGCTAACAGAAACCGAGTTTGTCTATTCAATAATCGATACAAGAAACGATTTTATTTGCTATTTTCCCAAACTACTCCTTGTATTTTTCCATTCATGTTAGAAGTCGATGTACTACGCCCTCGATCGATGTGTTAAATAATGATATCCATTGTAAAAACTTGATGTACAATATCCTTGATCAATGTGTAAATTAATACTACTACCCTTGCCAATGCTCAAAAAAATATTGATAGAATCATAGAAATGACTATCATACGTTAAGACTTGTCTTTATGATTTTTTTTGGTCAAAAGACTTGGCTTTATAATTAGTATATCACAAAATTAGATTCAGAACGTACTCTTACAAGCTGGTAAGCAGAAGAACAGAGCATATTCTTCATTTATCCACATAGTATAATCTTGAGAAGACCAGAATTATGATTATTGAGTCACGTGGAATTTCTGCGGTGCCTTGATTCATAATGTCTTCCATTGAACGTAAATCTTTGTCTCCACACACACAGTTCTTTCATAGAAGTTGTTTCTAGAGAAACGAAGACAACGATGCAATCAATTATATCGTTAATATCGAATCTAAATATCGAATCATGTGACCAGAAATGAATTAGTTTTTTTTCACTTGATCATTCCTTATTGATAAGGTACAAACTAAATGGCACAGGTAACGCGATTTCAATCGTGCCCAAAAATCCCCCATGATATACGTGCACAATGTCGTCCAAGTCACAGCAAATAATAATGTGCTGCTGCTGGCAGCCACTGAGTCGCCATCTTTCCCTTTAGATTGAGTCACTGAACAAAGTGTTCCCTTGACCAATGTGGTGCAGAAACAAAGTAGAATCACAGCAGCACTATACTATAGCAAAACACTGTTGTAATTGGAACAATAATCAACACACGAATAGGGAAAAGTAACCTACTACAACAATTGAAAAGTAACTGAAACAACTATGAAAGACCATAAATTTGCCTGTTATTAAATACAGACAATCATAACTCTCAACCCCCTCACAGGCAATGATCATATACACCTCGACCATTTGATCCATGATTCGTCCGTTAATCATCGCTAGATATATGTGCAAAATTTTAATCGAAATTTAATAACAAAACAAGCCCCTAGATTTGCAGGAGGAAGATCTCGTAAAAGGGATTGATCAAACATGGAACGAACTTACTCGTAACAGGGGGTGGAGGAAGAATAGTAAATATGAGTCAAAAGAAATTAATTAGACAAATAAACTGTCGACTATCTATAAATTAAAGAGATTATCCTTATCTCCTGGATACATAGACCCACGAATAAAACATTCAGGGTGGTAGGGGAAAGGGGGTGAAGTAAGTGGCATCACGTATTCGTCGATCGATGTAAAATTCATTCGTCGAAATTGTCAGCAGTTGACTGTCAGGAGCAGAGTGAGAATGGGCTAACTTTTGTCCCCGTGGCCGTGGGTGAAATCCAACGCGCGCGGGGGCCAAAAGAAGGTCGCCGTTATGTCCCCCCTAACGCCGTCACGCATTGCTGTGCTACCAGTGGGGTCTACCTATACTATGCAACATACTACACTCTACACTGAGCCCCCCCACCACCAGTCGCTTGATGGAGACATAAAGATTAAACAAAAACATGGACCACACCGCTCAATAAAAATATTTTCCAAAATTTCAAAAGTGAATAAAATATTCCATTCGTCGCATTTTAAATTATAATCAGTGATACATCATAATAATTTTTATATATATATTTAATTAATAAATAATATGATAAATATGAGATAAAAAAACCTAAGAAAATAATATCAGATCAATTGATATAATATATTTTGATAATATTTTTATATAAAAAATTTATAACTTAAATAAAATATAAAAAAATCTGAAATTATTCATCGTCACAACATGAAAATCCTGTATTCTCCACGGCTTCTCGCTCTCCTGCTCTAATATGTGTACTGTGCTTCCCGTGACTCAAAACCTTCTCTTGCTCGTCTTCACACCACACCTCATCCCTCTCAATTTAACCCCTCCCAATTTAATTATAACATTTGATTTTGATTTTATTATTTTATATATATATTGATGAGTTTTATTTTTTTATCTATCTTAATAAAAAAAAATTACATCATTAATATCAATAATATTTCGTAATAAATTTTTAAAAAAATTGATATTCGATCGTCCGTGATTGTATTAACGAGTGAGCACATTCTCATTCCGGGACAAAAGTTGTGTTTCTCAAATACTCCCGTCTCAAAAATTATCCGAACATGGAGACCAAACAAAGATCTACGCAGAAGTCGAATCGAATAGTGTAACTTGAGACAAGATCTCGTTCCCTTGACAACAGCTTCATCCTTTCCCTTTAGGAAATCAAATTGGTTACACGCAGTTGTAGAGGTGGAAGCCTGGAACAACCAACAGGCATCAGCCGTTCATTGAGAGGGAATAAGAAGAAAAAAGTCATACAGGACCCACAAAAGTTTCAAAATCACAAAGTTCAAGCATTTTCATCCACCAAGCTGACACAAATCCCATTAATTCTAGATAATGGGAATAGCACTAGCACAATTTTTCAAACTAAACTCTGGCTTCCTCTACGTACTCTGTTCCTTTTCCTAAAAGTACACAAAATGGATCATGCACGGATTTATTTCACATTATTAAGAGTTATTATTACACCATTAGCCCATTTGTACACTTAATCAAACAAGGCTAATCTCGTATAGTTGGTCGGTACTAAAATGTATAGACATACAGAGTAAGTGGGAGGGTCCATGCTACTAGTGTCATTTACGAGGATAGGAAAGATGAAACCAATGAACCATATGCACACATGCTCTATTTTGTAAGCATTACTAGAACCAACATCAGTACAACTTTGTAATCGCTAACCTTGTCGCAATGGCATAGAGTAACGCCTTAAAGTCCGTCAACCAGCAATCGTTATGTATCGTTTCATGTCTCACTAGCTGCGGGCAAAGATCCAAGCCAAAATACACATTGTCAATGACTTCTTGCTAGAGATGCTATCTTGTAATTTATAAGTATCTAGATCCAATGTCAAAGGCTCGCAATTCGGTTGCAGGGAGAATGATCCATCAAATTTTAAGCACCTATACCATGAAAAGAGACCGTGTCCTTTGAGATCCCCAAAGAATAAAACATGCATTACAAAATAACCATGATCTACCAGACGGTAAAAGAAACATAAACCACAGCATGCATGTCCACATCCAAAAAGCTGGCATGTAAAAAAGAGAGAGATGGCGCTTTCAACAGTGAACTACTCATCAGAACAGAAGCAAAAGAGCCAAATTCAGCCATATACTAGACTATAGAAACATGATGACACATAACTAGATTACTACTCACAAGAGCAACAGGACCTCATCAGCGGCTCAATCTCACCATGTAACAAACAGCCAAAGCCACACAAAGCCAAACTCGCCTTTAACCATAACTAATAACTCAGCAGGGGTGAAACAAGAAGAGTAGTCCAACGAAAGTGAAAGGGCAGAAGACCCGTCACTGTCGACTTGGAAATCTTAGGGGGGATGACCATTTGGGAACTTTAACAAATAGGAAATGCACACTAAATCAGTAACTTAATGTATTACTTAATCTAATAAAAAACTTCAGCCGAGACTACATATTTATGTTATATTGATCGAGAAATCAAATCTATAATCAAAAGACATCCATGATGAGTGTGGAGCACATGACGTCGTTGTGCAAAAATTTCCAATTTTGGGAGGCAGAGGCATATTCTGATACTATAAGGATATGGGCAACTGCTCTTTTTTATTCACTTTCTTCTTCATAACAATCATGGCAGTGGTAACCAGTCACTTAAGCACCAAATTCAACTTTGGTTGGCTAAGAAAGCACTTAAAAAGGCGTGGGCTCAACTCAACGTGACATAAAACCACCGCCCATGAGTGATGCGTGTATAGTGGCCAAAAGAAAAACTAAGCACAACTGAAATAGTTGGATAAATCAATGAGAAGCCACCTTGAATTACGAAGATTTGTTTGGTACACCAAATCGGTTAGACACTTTGGCCAAGGGAGTTGCATGATTAGTACCTTGAATATCAGGAACAAAGGCATTTCGATGCATTTGGTATGTTCCATGATGAGTATGTTCGGAATTTAATATTCTTGTACCTTTGGCGAGAGAATGGTCTGCCCTTTTAGATCTGTCGACCCCTTGGATCTTCGCATGCTGGCAAGAGAGATCAAGTTAGCAAGCTTTCTTTTCATCTTGAGAAACACGAGAATGCAAATTGAGAAAGGAAATATGCCGAGCATTACCCAGTTAGGCGCAACGATCCAATTGCCAACATCAGTTGGCTCTTTTCTTTTCTTCCTTTCATATCCAGGGATCTTCCCAATATGCAAATACAATGTCAAGTGCTTTCTGTCATATCCTGTCTAAGACAAAGCCAACAATCCCATTCGATCAAACCATGCTTTCGAACAAGGAGAAGAATGACGAGCTTTCGTCTCCATGCTCTTCATTTCGACATTTATCATGCTAAAATGTCTGGGCCAAGCTGGTAAACAAGCGTCCCGGTTTGATGGGAAGATGATATACTCAGCTACCATAAATTCATCAAAAACATAGAATTGTTGCGCCAGAACTCTAACCAGGTACAACAATCACGTTTTGTTGAACAACAGGAATACAGCAGACACCAGATACTAAACGTCACTGGATTTCAACAAAATAGAAAGTTAGCATCTCAAATTTTCAACCCAGTAGAGAACAGGATGATGGAGTACTTGAAACATAGGCAGAGTAGCAGTAATGCAAGCAAATGATCGATAAATTTAATGGACTATTGCAAGACTCTCAAACCGAACATCACATTTGAAACACTAGCTCATTAAACTAGCATTTCAAACATAAAGCCTAAAATTACACCAAAAACAAACATGGAAAGGGGAAACCCTTTTCGTTCATGTCTTTACATGGAGAACTGTCAGAATGCACATAGTAGGGCCTTCGTTTGTCAACAAAAAATAAAGAGGTGCAGAAGGCATCATTCCACAAATTTTGCAAGGAGGGGCAATGGGTTCCGAAAGCCTGATTGGGCAAGCTTAACAGCTCATTGCAGAAGAATACAGTTCGGCATGGAAATGTATATCAGCAAGCAGAACCACTGATCCGCCATCAACACTGCAAGATATATCAAAATGTATAACTAGATCAAGAAAGCATGACACTAAATCGGAAACCTAAGATAATATTTAAAAAATTCAACTACCTGCCTACGCCTGTTATCAACATTTCACTTATGTCATCCAGATCAATGCTCTTTGCAGGCAAGGAACTTAGGACAGTAGGCTGGATACAAAGTGTTATCTCCACAGAATCGTCACAATCATCTCTGACGAACAGCTTTCGATGATAGATTCATAAGGCCCTGTCATATAAATTTGAACTAGAACGTTTGTGCGAAGGAACATTTGGCTAGATCCTTTGCAGCACGTGCATATATTATCTATATAACACAAAACGTAACATCCAAATCAGGAGATTTAGAAAGAATCACCTCCATGTACTACAAATTATAAAGATTCATAAAGAATAGGGCAGATCATATCAGAAATCTGTACAAGGCAGCCAAAGCACAGAAATCTCCCAACATTCAAGCTTGGAAACTCGGCCATATATAATGCACAATAGACAGAGTTACGTAGGAATGTGGCAGGAGTTTCTTCTTTCCTCGCTATTTTCTTTGAATGAGGAGTCATGAAGCCATCTGTCAATCACATAAACAACAACAACAAATCAAACCTTTATCCCATCAAGTGGGGTCGGCTATATGAATACGACGATGCCATTCCAATCTGTCATGTACAAATTTTCACAAGCCGTCATATTCATGTTGAGAGATCCAACGGGACTTTTTACGTGTTGGTTGTCGGCTACCTAACGCACAACCTTCACCATTTTCATATATCAATCACATAATAAAGCAAAATAGTCTAAGTCCGATTGATGTTCCCTTCCTTTAGCAGTAACAAGAGTGATATTCACATGCATACTTCCATATTTTTCGATACTCAACTAGAGTGTGTACTCCTCCAGGGGAAATTATGGTGTTGATAATCCGATTCCTACTCATTGTTAAGTCAAGTTCATCCATTAAAATGTATCACGAGTTCAACACAGAAGATGAGACGTCGAACAGGCACACTTCGATATCACAAGCTTAGAGCAGATCAATAACACTTCGAGAACATTACCAGCAAATGATCCATTCAAAATATCAGGCAATCAAACACCAAAAGTCCAACACACTATCACGATCATTTTCTTTGAGCTAGTTAATCATCACAACATAATCATCATCGACTCCGAAAAGGAAGCAGTCCAACCAATCATCATCACGATAGATCAATATGCTTACAGTTAGGGTTTCGGCCACGAATCCACAAATCCACATCAACCGCCTCGATCACTCATCAGAACTCGAACTCGAACCGTCCCCGTTCTCCTCCTCGTCCTCGTCATCGGACGAGAGATGATTATAGTTATAGGAGAAATCGTCCCCTCGATTCGGGGAGTAACAGAGATATGTCCACAGGGAGAGGAAGAGACGGCCGAGTTGCTGGAGAGGAAAAAAGCAGGTGAGAGAGAGGATTTGTTCGCTGCTGAATTCGTCGTCGCTGATTCTCGCCGCTCGCCGCCACAGCTCCGTCGACGCCTTCGCCACCGCCACCACTAGCCCGCTGTTCACCACCATTCTCCGATTCAGATCCGGCGAACGCGGCTTCTAGCGTTGAGGTTGTTCACTTGTTCTAAAGAAATTTAGAACGGAATAATTCATTTTCGTTTGTGACTAGTCCTATATTTTTCCAAATGCGTACAAGTAATCGTAACACATGCATATAAGATTCAAACTTGATTTAAAAAGAATCCAGGCATGAGTAGATTTATTTTGTTGTTTGATCATTTGATTGTTCGATCACTTGTTAATATTTATTTATCTAATTTAACCTAAATAAAAAGGAATTTATTTTCGTATCGTTTAACAATAAAACCATAATTTTTCAAATTATATATTCAATAATATCAAATTTTAAAAAAAATGGTATATTATTGTATATGGAACATTGAGAGTATTTTTTTTTATAGTTCAATAATGGTTGATCTTATAAAATGATCAAATGATAGTGATAGAAAAAAGAGCACTGAAAAGATAAAAAGGAAATAAAAGAAAAGGAATAGCTTGATTCTCGGCAAAAGTGATGCTTACAGCCTTTCCATGTTTTGAGGATATATTTGAAGATACTACTTCATAATTGATAAATTTCTTGATTTGAATAAAAGAAAATAAAAAAAGATTGTCTGTGCATTGTGTATGGCATATTTCTTCCTCAATGGACAACATGAGGTTCGGAAAATGTTTCTTAGTGATTGTCCTGATTGTCATGTTAATGGTTCGACAAGGAGAGCCGCGTGGTGATTCGATAAAGGATAGACGAACGGCATGTATGGAAGATTGTTTTCCCCTTTGCATGAAGCTTCAGGATGCCACAGATCCTTTGTGCACAACTGCTTGTCAATTGGGATGCCAACAGATATTAGGCAGTGCACGCCCCTCGAATGATATCGAGGGTTGATGCGTTGATCTCCAATGTCAGCCTGTCCGATGCTCGAGTTTGCATGATGATGGATGAATAACTTCCTTCGCGGTGTAGCCTTGCGACTTAGAGACAATACGACGACAATTGCAGCAACGTGAAGCTGTTATCATGTGGAACCCGAAGCTGGCCCCTCAAACCCCATGAAACTCAGGCTCATATGTATGGTGTTTGTTGTTAACGTCCAATATGCTATTCATATTAACAATATTTGAATTTTTTATAAATCTGTTTTCATTGTTCAATTATCCAATATGATATCAAAATAATCTGAATTTTTATATAACGATCTTTTATAAAAAGACATATGATATATATTATCTAGATGTGATTATCTCAGACATCATGTTATGTTTGCACCCAAAAAAATCATAAACAAACTACAGGATTTTCGTAAAATCACTCGTGGAACAAAGTCATTTGCCTCAGAAAAAACAAATCTTACAAACAGGAGATAAGGTCAGTTCATCTCACCGTTAACTCCAAAACCCTATGCCGGCGGCGCGGCAAAGCGGAAATGGAAGCGCTGAAAGCATGGAGTTTCTCATCGTCACAGCAGTTGAAGCACCTCATCGCCGCCCGCTCCGCCGCCGCATTCGCCGCCCTGCCTCGCCGGCGACCGTCCAATCTCAAATCATCCATCAGGTGTTGCTCTTCTAATTCCTCCTTGGACACCGCCGCCGTCGGCCCCAAGCAATCTGGGCGGAACAGGAGGCCGCTATCGTCGTCGTCTGTGGCGGCGCCTGGATCGACTTCGGATCGGGATGCCGTCCGCGCTATTCGTATTAAAAAGGTAACTGAATGCGAGGACTCTTAGTACTTGCATTGTGCGAGAATTGCGTCGAGATTGTAGGAATTGGAGGAGATGGCATTTTGGCTGGGCTTGGTCAGGGTTGGATTGAGTTCTTCACAATGATTTCTTCCTGATTTGGAACAAGTTTTTTGTAATGAAAGTGCGATGACCCGATGATGCTGCATGAAGTTGATGCGTGTAGCATGCTTGACTCGATGGTTTGTGATGTGATATGTCTAGTGAAAAATCAGATCTATGATCGATCATGTTAAGAAATGACGCATTGTTATTAGTGTTGCCATGAGATGGGATCTGTCGTACGATGCCGCTGAGGGCGAACACGCTTGTCCTGTGGCCATCTGTTTTTTAAGATGAATGTTAGTGCGTGGATATGTTTTCGTCCTAAATCACAATCTATTTATCCTTGCATGGCGCCTAGTTCCAGTTGAATGTAGGTGAGGGTTTTTAGGGGTATGCCTTTACCAACTATAGGCATACCGATCCCTCTCTGCAGCGCTGTAAATAATTGGGGATTTTCTATTTCAAGGGTCCTTCATGTGCAGCACTCCCTAGAGAGATACAAATAAGAGAGGCTCGAAATTTAAAGAATTCTCTATTTTCCATTGTGATATCATATGGTTCTTGTTCCTGAAATTTTCAGTCTTTTCATGTCAACATTTTGATGCTGGCATGTGTTTACTATGGAATCAGAGCAATGCATATTGAAGATCTAGTTATATCACGTTATGAGATAACCACTTGTTCAATAGGTTGAGGAATTGAGGGCCAAGGGCTTGGAGCCTTATGCCTACAAGTGGGAGAGGACTCATACCGCTCATGAACTTCAGAATATTTACAAGCAGCTGGCGAATGGGGAAGAAGCAAAAGGTAATAGTGATCATGTGTCCGTGGCAGGAAGGATTATGGCTCGCAGAGCATTCGGGAAATTGGCATTTCTAACGCTACGAGATGATTCAGGGATGATTCAGGTTTTGCTTTCTTCCCCACGTGACTGTTTTTTGATCCTCAAATTTTATGGGCTTGGAAGACTGTCTTCGCATATGACCTCATTCAGGAAAAAAGGGAACCTATGTGACTCGTTGAAAACAATCTCGATAGTTGGTTGCTAACTTTGCTTTGAGATCAAACTTCCATATTCTTCCTGATGCCAATATCCTCATTCACCTATGTGGTGCTTTTTCCCTTTGTCTGTTAAATTTGGTATCGGAAAGATCTTATCTTGCCATTTTCCTGCAAGCCACCACAACATGAAAATTGCTTTATCTGCTTCAAAATTCCAGATTTCTCTATATCTTGGCTTGTTTGTGATGATTCACTTTTGATAGTGTGAGCCTGTTGCCGCATCTGTAATGTGATCACATTAATTTATGAACTAGAGTTACTTCATATTTATTCTTTTGTTTGGATCGTAGCTGTACTGTGAAAAGGAGAAACTCTCCGGGGATCAGTTTGATCAGTTGAAGACACTGGTTGATATTGGTGATATCCTTGGGGCTCGTGGCACCATGAAGCGGACGGAGAAAGGCAAGAGCTTCAACGCTGTGGATCCTCGTGTTTATGATACTGGATGGTTTTCTTAGTTAAATTTCAGTATCATTATCCGAATTATTCCGCAAATTTTTAAATATTAAATATGGGGACTCGTGCAATGTGCAATATCTACATCTTGTCATCTAGATCTAACATTAGTCTTTTCATCTGACTGCTGCACCTGAACTATAGTTGCTGTTACTTGATTTTGCAAAAATCTATTCAGACATGCATAACTCTTTTCATCCCGCTGGCCCTTATGCAGGGGCTAAGGTCAAGGTCACTCAAGCCATCGTTTATTCACTTATATTTGGCATGCAAGATCAGCTCATTCTCATATAGACTATTGACAAATGCCATTACTTGTTAAACAATCCCCATTTGCTTTACAGGAGAGCTCTCTGTGCTGGTAACTTCGTTCATGATTCTAACAAAATCATTGCTTCCTTTGCCGGACAAGTATCATGGTCTTACTGATGTCGAGAAGCGTTATCGTCAAAGGTTCGTGTCTTTCTTTTGTCTCATACTCTTCAGATGTCGAAGACTTGATTAATGTATTGTATTGTTCAAGTATCCGATTTTGATTTTAATGGCGGTATGGAGAGCATACATTTGCTGCTTCTTCATTTCCATCCATAGCTTTAAACTTCTGAATGAATGTTAATGCTTGATTTAGTCATGTTACTACCGTTCTGTTCATGAGCCATCTTTGGTTATAGCACTCGCTTGATTAATGTCTATATGGATTCTCATTAGATATGTGGATATGATTGCAAATCTTGATGTTGCTGAGACGTTTCGGAAGAGAGCGAAGGTAGTTTTTTTTTTTTTTTTAAACAACAAATCTATGTTAAATACTTACTAGTTTCCTCTGATTATCTTTTTTTGCGCTTTATACATGGAACTGTAGCAGGTTGATCCTTAACTATTAAATAAATGTATTTATCTATTCTTGCTGGCATTCACAAAGATTGAACTGACTACAGATTATTTACTACTTGGTCGTGCATTTGCTGTTTATTTATTCCCTTGTGAAAGTTGTTTAATTTCTTGGCTTGTGAAATTGCATGATAATTTATTAACTTTCAGTAGATCATGTCAGAGATTCGCAAGACTGTGGAATCCTTTGGATTTGTTGAAGTTGAGACTCCAGTTTTACAGGTAGGTTCTTGTCTGACAGCCGTATGATTCTGGTGCTAAGATCATGTGTCAGTAACTGCTTGCATGTTCTGTGCTTAGATGGGTGGAAACTATGTGCAAATTCCTTTTCTAGTTGAAATTTAATTTTGTTGCTGTTTGAGTGCACAGCATTTTTAAGTTTGTTTCTGCTTGGAAACCAAATGGTCTTATGAACTAGGGATCAGCTGGTGGTGCAGAAGCAAGGCCATTTGTGACATATCACAATACACTTGGAAGGGAATTGTTTCTGAGAATAGCCACTGAGCTACACTTGAAGAGAATGTTGGTAGGCTTCCTATCCACCTTACTATTCTGTATAACTGATTTAAGTAGTTGGGCCATCAAAAGTGTAAAATTTATAGCTACTTTAATCGTCAAGCACAAATAGCTCTGTATTTGTGATCATGATCTCAAAGGGAGAAATAAACATTTATTATGTCAAATGCTTTCATGCGGAAGAGTCTGGGTCTGTTTTTCCAGTTGCATCAAATTGTGTCCTTTTTCTTGGATGCACTTCCTTCCAACTTTCTTTTCCTGTTTGGCAGGTTGGAGGCTTTGAGAAGGTGTATGAAATAGGCCGAATCTTCAGAAACGAAGGCATTTCAACTAGACATAATCCTGAGTTCACCACTATAGAGGTATGAGAGTATCTTTGAGCAGTACAGGGAAGACCAAAGCAGCAAACACAAATACCCATTAAACTTGAAAATTTGGTTAACTATGGTTTTCTATTTGTTTGGTTGAAGATGTATGAAGCATATTCAGACTATGAAAGCATGATGCTCATGGCAGAAGAGATTGTAACTCGCTGCGCCCTTGCAGTTCATGGGAAACTTACAATAGATTATCAGGTATTTGGCATTGGTGGCATAAGTTGGCTGTTCACATCACAAAGTGTTACCATCGAACTTTGAAGAATTAGGGTGCCTTTGTATTGCAGTAACCTATACAATGGTTTTCAGCTGTCTGGTTGGCATTTTTAGTTGCGCCATGTGGTCAATATAAAGTTCTTGTGAAATTGAGTCCTGATTTAAATAATATCTCTGACTATAAGTTGAGCTCATAATGGAGACCTCCTTGCAGGGAACTGAGATCAGTTTGGAGCGACCATGGCGGAGAGAGACCATGCAGAATCTTGTTAAAGAAGCCTCTGGAGTTGACTTCGGTAGCTTTGATGATCTGAAAGTTGCCAAGGAAGTGACACTTGGATTGCTTGAGAAAAACCTTGAACATCAAGACAAGTTAGCTATTGAATCTTGTCAGTCTATGGGTCACATTCTTAATGAGGTAACCATGCTTCTTTTTTGTTGCTATTCAAGCAACTGGTAGCTTAAGAAGCCTATCCAAGTGCTTTCTTTTTTTTAGCTTGGTGAGTCCTTTAGCTTCTATGACCTTCTGTATAAGTGAATTTTCATACCTGCTAGTCAGAATACTATAACAGTTTCAAGTTCTTGCGGTTAATGCAGGTATTTGAGATAGTCGTCGAACCTAAGCTTATGCAGCCTACCTTTGTTGTTGATTACCCCATTGAAATATCTCCTCTTGCCAAACCACATCGTAGGTGAGGCTGAAATTTTTTCTGGTGATGTTTAACATTTGATAGATGTGGACAAAACAATTGATGTTCTGTGTCTTCCTTGGTCTGTTAAAAGTAGTGTATATCTGACTGTTTCTTTTCATTCGGGCATTTAATTACAGCAGTTTAACTTGGAAATCTGCTGTTGTTTTTTCATAAAATTTTACTCGGAGGTGTGGGGGCTCTACCCCAAAAAGAAATATGTGGGCTTTTGCTAGCGGGCCATGACATCTTGTTTCAACATATAATTTTCTCCCGTGCTGCAACTGCAATTGCAAAATATCATTGTGATATGATGCCTTTTCTGTGATGAAAAGCTTGACCTTGCCATATACTCGTCATTGGTCTCCATGCCTTGCTTAAGATTGTCCATGTGATATGTATCAGGACAGCAGGATTAACAGAGAGATTTGAATTGTTCATCTGTGGGCGCGAATTAGCTAATGCTTTCTCTGAGTTGACAGATCCCTTGGATCAGGTATTGCTGTCCACACAGCAGTTGTATACGGGAACTTCTAGGCTTGTACTCGATGCTTGTTCTCAGCAGGACCATTGTACCTTATGCTTTAAATTTCTTGATTCTCATGTGTGTTCTTCCTTCTGTGACAGAGGGCACGCTTAGAGGAGCAAGTCCGGCAACATAGTAGTAAGAGAAGTAAAGCTGATCATGAAGAGAACGATGCAGAACAAAAGGGTACTAGAGCCTCTGATGATTCTTATGAGGTAGTCCTCGATGATGACTTCCTGACAGCCTTGGAATATGGAATGCCACCCGCTTCTGGAATGGTATGGTTCATATTTACCTTTGCCGTTAGTTGTCATTCTTGGATATCTGGATAAGCAATGAATATACAAATTTTCTCAATAGTTGCGGACTTCTAAAAGTCATCTATTATTCCGGTGGGCGTGGTTGAAATCCCAGTAGTTGAAACTGGCTTCTCTATCAAGCCTTTGCTGGCTGCTTTATTCTACAAATTTATCTTGAATATGAGCTAATACAAGGAATTGTTGGAATTTATCCTTTTCAGGGGCTTGGCATTGACAGGCTAGTCATGCTACTGACAAACTCTGCCAGTATCCGAGACGTCATTGCCTTTCCTGCTCTCAAGACTCCACAATGAGATTCTTGCACTTCAATTTTCACTGGTATGATTCGAGAGCATTCATCTCCTGACTTTAATAAAAAAATCCATATGCGATTGTATGTACCCGTCCATAACCAGTCTGGTCGATCTTTTGGAAAGGAGCTTGCATTGTTGCATTAAATTCTACAAGGATTTCCTGCATGCTAGGCTGGTAGTTGTAATGAGGGTTTAGGGCTGATGGATGCAGTTATCCGACTTTGTCATGTTTTAGGTGAAAGTGAAAGGACGCTGTTGGTGCTAGTGTCATCTGTTGGCGTTGATGACTTCCCTCTTTTGTCCTTTCGTTTATTATTATTAAGTTAATCATTTTGCTCAAGGGTTGAAGAAGAAGAAAAGATTCCTTCTTATGACTATGTAATTTTGATGGGGTTTGAAGAATCCATGGTTTGGGACTACTTCACTAGAAATTTGTGATTCTATGGGTGGAAATGAGGTGACTGAGCCTAGAACTTACTGCAATGAAGATGCAGACAAAAACATTGAGATTAGAAATGGGAGAGTTGACTGAGGATATCCAATGGACGAACTAGTCTTTGTTCCATGACACCTTCAAGGAAACAATATGGTTTCACTTGTGATGGTTATATGTTATCCAAACCAATCTTGTAAAATAGCCTACAAGGGAACCATAGAAGGGATTGATATCCAACCATCTGTCAACACTTTCTCACACATTCAGTTAACTTGGTGAGTTTAAGAGTGCGGAGAATAGATGCGAGGTGAATCGGAGTCAGAGACCCATGAAATGAAGGCTGTTCCGGGTGCTTTTGTCTTCTAAACAAATTTAGATTCTTATAGCTCTATCATTGGAGGGAGTTTGCCTTAATTTTCACCTTATATTGGTTATCTGCTACATTCTTTTTCTAGGTGAAGGAAGAGCAGGAAGTTACGGAGCAAAGTAATTTCCTGGTGTGATGTTTGAGGAAGAGGATGGGCGCAGCAGGATTACTGAACAGGGGATAACAAGTCACTATTGTTTTCAAAAGAAGAACTTTTGGATGAACCTCGTATTATCCATTGATCGTTTATTTTGGTGATATAGATGAATAAAGCTCAACTCTTGGACATATATTTGGAAATTCTTCATCACATTGAGGGGTCAAAAGTTTACATTGAATATACGATACTCATTGAGTCGTAAATCGTGTGGATAGATGACAGAACTATAAGCGGTGAAGTATTATACAGTATCAAAAGTTATTTTTTTGGTGTTCAATATAAGCACTCAGTGGACCATGGTTTTTGAGGTTTGACCCACAAAAAAGAGAAGCAAAATGATGAGCGCAAGTGAAAGGTTACATGGACAACGTCCAAAAAGAAGCCAGTTGGAAATGAATAGTAAATGTGTAATATTTGCTCACTTGAGTAAACCAGTCCTTAGTTTACAATTTGTTTGAGCAACCACTTTGATTATCAGAATATTTGTCCGTTGTATCATCTCTGGACATTCCCCGGAACACAGAAATGAACAATGAACAATTGAGTTGAGTACTGTGTACTAAACGACGATTAATATACATAATATACAAACAAAGTATCGCAAGCAAAATAAACCACATCACCTGGTGAAAGTCTAGTCATAAAGATGATTAGTTCAAGCAAGGGGAGATAATGCATCAATTCTGGTTGTTCATTCCCGGTAATCCAAAAGATTCGATCCCACTGTGCCCTGATTCTTGTAAGTAGATTCCCTAACGTAAGAAAATCTTTTCCCCGCAAACATCTCATAATAAAGTAAGTTTTACCATGGATCACGAAATCTTTATAAAAAATTGTGGATACAAATCATCATATTCTCCTATGGGCTTTTTTAACTAGTAAGTCGTACATTTCATTATATCTCGGATGATAAATACCTGTATTAACCAGATGTAAAGATGTTTAAAGTGACACTGTCCTTAAACACACGAACACCTCACTTTCGGTCCAAAATTATTATCCAGAGTCATCTTTGTTCTGATCAGAAAACTTTCATTTCACAAAAGTGGGTTGAGATCACATTTCCTATCCTTTTTGCTTCCCTGTGTCCTGTCCTGTATTTGCTTGTGTGAGCTTGTTTGTCCATTGATGAATGAGGCTCTCCTCCAAGTCTTGATTGCTGACAACTCACTGCTATACAGCAGATAGCTGCAGCAAAACACTGCATACACACAAACGAACATACACCCAAATCAAGAATAGTCTCTGCTTTCTCCTCCTCCCATATCCAATCATCTTCATCTTCTTCACTTTCACCATTTCCCCCTCATTTTCATCTCCAATTTTGATTCAAATCAGAACCCATTTCTCAAAACTTGATCTTTCTTTGAACCCTGATCCCAAGTGGTGAGTGTGTGATGTCAAGTAGCAGCAGAGAGGGAATTATTCGATGAGGGTTTCGTTATGCAAGATCCAGTGGTCTCACTGCCCATCAAGATACATCTGCTTCTGCACCAAACCCTCTTCTCCTTCATCAACCCACTTGCACAAACTACAATCACCAACAACGCCGGCGCCACCGCATCCTGCTCCGGTCACCGCCCTCATCAAAGTGGACCACGAAGATGATGAAAAGGAGAGAACTCAACTTGATCCAATTCTTACCCATGTGGCTCATTCAACTGTTATTGAAGAAGGGTCGATTCCAGATCCAATTGGGTTGTTGTCTGGTGGTGGCGATTGTGGTGGCGGCGACGACGATGAGGCAATTGGGTGTAAAGAAGGGTGCCCAGATGAAGAAAAGGGGCAAGAGACGAAGCAGCAGGTGGTGGAGACGACTGTGGGCGAGTGTGCAATCAAGAGCAGTCTCAGGAGGAAGGAGTTGGTGGGATCGAATGGGGTCGAGATCCAGAAGAAGAGTGTTCAGTGGATGGATTTCTTGGGGAAGGATCTTGTCGAGGTCAATGAGTTTGAGTCCAGGTTTGATCCTGATCTTCTCCGTTTCGAACGCCTTGTTGACATATGTGTTCGTTGTTGGTAGGTTGATGTGAACTGTTGAGGGGCAAAGAATTCAAGGTTTATGTGAAAGTGGAAATGGATATGGATATGGATATAGTCGAGAGTGATCAATGTTGAACTGGTGTAGCTTAGATTTACCGGATTAGGCAGTGTGGTATCTGGTGATGTAGTCATTGTTTTGATGAAGTAAGTGTCATGGTTTTGTAGAGGCTAGTTTGCATTTGTGGTTTGGTGTACTCATTGGGACGGATAGATGAGACAAAATGCCGATTCATAGGGAGGGGATGAAGATGGGTTAGGGGATATGTTGACTGTTGATGCTCTTGTAGGTCTCTTAGAGGTCAGGTCCATTTGACATCGGTTTGGTTCGCGATTTGGGAGAAAAATGTGTACATTTCGATGAGAAATGAAGTCAGGATAGGAGGTAGAGTTAGCATCTCGAGCGATTTTAAGCTGCCTCGGCCCTCTTGGTCTGTTAAACTCCGTAGTCGTCTCCCATTACACTAGCTTGAGTTCCTGACAGGTGTCACGATGTTTCTTGACCACTGTAGCCATAAAGCTAGATGATCAATATGCAGCATTTTCTTCTCAGAGATTGGTGGAAATCCCAGCAATGTAATTTCAGGTCTCTGGGTTCTGTTGTTCGAGGTGCTGTAAACTGATGGTCGGGATTCCATCCCGAGCTAACGATTACTCCTTGTTGCTTTTCCTTTTCCCCTCGTCAACCCTTGTGGCCTTGTGATCCTGATTATCATATCATTCTTTGAACAAAGATGGAAGAACTATTGCTTTCATTGACATCTCTGTGTCCAATGATAGCAATGAGGATAGGAGACTAGGGTTGATGTTAGGTTGTTTTGGGGTAGCATGTAGAGCATAGGGTTCGTGTTGGACTTGTTCAAGGCAAATAGCTTCCTGTATCATGTGTGACATATTATTTCGTCCATCTCATTCTTTAGTTTGACTCCTGAAAGTGTTGGAAAGTTTAGGCAAAACCTAAATGGCCAAGATACTGATTTTTGCTTCTTCTGTCATCTATTTGTGCTTCCGACAGTGATGCTGGCTACAGCGATGACGAAGGCATGACAAATAGAGGCTGTCTCTGTAACGTCCTTTGACACCTGCTTGTCGGATTCTGCCTCTGCAGAATCCTATATCATCCTGGGCAGAGGAGTGAATTTTATGGTAACCAAACAAAGCAGGAGTATGGAAGCGGAGGTGATTCTCGGACTCTTCTCCTATGAGACCGTCAGTACGTGGTTTGATCAGTCATTATAACCAGGCCATTTAGGCATGGTCGTCGTATAGCATTATGGTCTGTGCGGACATTTCTCTGGGAGAAAAGCTGATTCATTGGATATTCTTTATAGAATTCTGCTGCCCGGTGCGCACTGGTCTTGATCTTCCAAAAGCTGCTCAGTGGAGAGCATAAGAAACGATCCTGATCCAGGAGACTCTGTTGAAGGGCCGAAGCAAATTCGATTTGTGTATTGTTTGTATTGACTTAGTTATAAGGGCGAAATTCTGATGGAGCTGTCTGGTATGCGGGTTCGTTCCGAAGCTCCATCGCGCTTGTGTTGTCTGCGTTGGCTGTGAGTGTATCTCATGTGTTCAATAGAGTGAAAACCATGGAAGGGTAGGCCAAATTTTTTGGGTGTCAAGAACGTGGAGGAGACAAGGTCGGGCACCACCAAAGGGATTATTGTGATGGATCGTACATATGGAAGGGATCGTACATATGGAAGGTGACATGATTTTGATAACAGGAACATTATTTGCAGAGGCTCGATCCGGACTTGATTTCGCAATCTTGTCTAGGCAGCTTCACTGAGTTGCTGGGATTCCCGCTGCAAATATCCGACTCCGGTCCTAGTGTGAGTTGTGAATAATGCGATAACATGTTTTAGTTGTTTGTGACTGCCCAAAATCATGTGTTACAAGTTCGTTCGTTGTATTTCATCGTGGTCTGCTCAGGGTTGGTTAATCAAGAATGATATTGCTTTGATTCTTCGCCAATATGTGCTGTTGATTAAGGTTAATCTCTCTGTTCGTGCAACAGCATATAAATATCTGGATCTGCACTTGCGCTGTAGATGAGTTTTTGTCCATACCAGAATACCGTTTCCTCCACTACACTTTAAAACTAACTATAAAGAGCGATAATTGAGCACTTAAACTGGATACATTTGGTAGACCTAAAAGAAGAAATGAAAGTGATACTAGCAGATATTCCATGTACTGATGGTGAGCCATTGCCCTCATCAGAAAAGAAGAAAAGTCTCAGCCAGCATAAGTGATCAAGTTGACGCAGAAGACGTGACATTGGAGAAGTTGGATATATCCATACTGATCCGAGCTAATGCAATAGCAAACATAGTCTTTGTCTCGTGCAACAGCAAACAAAGTCTTTGTCTCGTCAGATAACGTTGGTTGAATGGATCATGCTTCATGGAATGCGCCTAAGGGGCAATACGAAGCAGAGGTTAGGTCCGGCGCGCGCACAGATCTTCTGTTCTTGCTGCTCAAAACCAGCGAGGATGAAGGGCAGCTTTGTTAGAAACAGAGATCAGACAGAATAAAGTGTTGCTGCCCTTAACCGGCCACGACACTTCCTGCACGGTCATAGTTCTAGACTTCTAGTCACGAAGTATATCACCGAGCTCCCTCTCAAGATCATGATCAAGTTCAGAAAGATCAGGAACACAAGATTCTAATAACTGTTCAAATTCCTCTCATCATTTGCTTGAACATCACCTTCGCCCTTCAGCCTTCTACGCGATGATTTCCAGCTACGGTTGATCATGATCACACAGGAACCCTAAGGTCGCCACCCTTCAACTGTAGACTATAAGTCTTCCAACGAGTGGACTAGTCTGTAAAATCTTGTGCTGCAAAAACGAGTTCAAAGCCACAACAAAACGAGTTCAATCGATGATTATTGCATCGCCTACATTTGATTTCTGAAAACTAAGATAAAAAACTAGCAGCAAAGCACTGCAAGGACTTTAAGAGAAATGATCTAGTAACATAATGGGGCGTGGAAAAGAGAATATCCACAAAAAAGAAAAAAAACATACGCAATATAATCCACATCAATCTTATAGTCCACATCATTCTTATCTCTTAATAAAGTCTTTCATTTCATAGGTTAAGAAAGTTAGAATAAATCACAATATGGCCACCACTTCAATTAGTGCAGCAGAGAAGCCTACGCAACCAATGATAGTGACTCCATTCCAAGTACATAAAGCTAGGATACTTATGTGACCTAAGTTTTTAACTAGCTACTTATCCCACATAAAATCGCATAAAGAAAACCTTTTGTTGCTAATACAAAATAAAGAGCTCCAATGTATAGAAAACTACCGTGGTCAGAAACGCCACAAAACAGAGCAATTCCTAGTCAGAATAGGCGGCTCTAGCATCATAAAGAGACATGGGAAATAGAAAGTGTGCTGGGCAAAATGCTGAACAATCATGTCAAGGATGAACGAGGGCCTCACAAAAAGCCAAGTGTGAACTGAACGACAAAGTCCTCGTCCTACCCTCAGTTCACTGCCAAAGCATAGCTGAATCAGCACACACAGAAAGAACCACAAGCAAGCATGCTATCCATGGGGTTGCTAGAGATTGCACTAGTTGTAATCGCTGTACTCATCCTAGTACTGCTCTCGATCAAGCACTGGTCAAGCACCAGCTCCAGATATGGAGCTGGTGGATCCCTGTTGCCACCGGGCAACATGGGATGGCCGATCATCGGAGAGACTCTAGAATTCCTCGGGTCATTGAGGGAGGGGAGACCGTGGAGCTTTTTCAGGGAGAGGATGGACAGGCACGATCCTCGTGTGTTCAAGATGGGGATGCTGGGATCACAGGCTGCAGTCATATGTGGAGCTGCAGGACACAAGTTTCTGTTTGGAAACGATAACAAGCTGGTGAGGACATGGTGGCCTCCCTCTGTTCATAAGCTCTTCGGGCCTTGTCTCAACACGCACGAGCACCTCGATAAGGTGAAGCGTACGCGTAAAATTCTATCGTCTTCCCTTGACCCCGAGCCTCTCATCAAATATGTCAAAGCCATGGATTCCGTTACCATCAACCACATCAAGTCTCTCTGGCTAGGCAGAAAAACTTACTACGCTTGTACGTTTACTGTTCATTACTACTGGTACAGGTTACAGCCAATGCAACATGGACTATAGAGGAACTTATCAAAGATATCAGCTGGATTTTCACGATTAAAAATAAGATAGCTGGCTAAGCTCAATGGCGAGATGAACTTACAGCGTCTAGTAGCTCAATTGGTAGCATCCGTTCGATAGTAGTTGGTGTGTTCTTGTGCTTAACCTGGCAGCTTTATGTTGTGCTTAACCTGAAACATTTGAAAATGAGGGTCATAACATAATGACGAGTGTCCCTTAGATACATGTCCATAGCTCTCGGCTTCTAACGTTTAAAAAGAATACGAATTTAACAGCTCCATTTTCATGCAATGCTAAAGAAGAGGTCACCGTCTATCCAGCCATCAAGCTGTACACGTTTGAACAGGCATGTCGTATCTTTATGAGTTTCGAAGACCAAGAGCTTATCTTGAAGCTGTCAGCTCAGTTCAATATCTTCCTCAAGGGGGTCATAAACATCCCTCTCAACTTCCCTGGAACCGAGTTTCACCGAGCAATGAGGGCTGCAACAAAAATCAGGGTTCAGCTCCGGGCAATTGTAAGGCAGAGGAAATCAGAGTTGCAACAGAAAACGACATCACCTCCCGTGATGTCTTGACACATCTGCTACAGACATCAGATGAAGATGGGGGATTCTTAAACGAGGAAGAGATCATAAACAACATAATACTACTACTCTTTGCAGGGCATGACACTTCTTCCTCCGTCATCACCTCCGTTATCAAGTACCTTGCGGAACTGCTCCATGTTTACAACCGTGTATTAACAGGTACACACATGCCCTCTCATTTGAATCTCCTGTAATAAGCTTTTCGCTAATGTTTCCATCTTTTCACAAGAAAGTTACATTCATGTTAACACAGAGCAAGTGGAAATAGAAAAGTGCAAGGGAGAAAGGGAGCTACTAGAATGGGAGGACATACAGAAGATGAAGGACACGTGGCAAGTTGTCTCGGAAGTTGTAAGGCTCACTCCGCCTGTAATGAACGGTTTCCGAAGATCTCTGGTAGATTTCGCGTACGAAGGCTTCACTGTTCCTAAAGGATGGATGGTACCTTTATTGCTTCTTTCCTTCTTCTCTTCAGCATTCCTCATATCAACAAAGAACGAGAATAAGATACTTTTCATTCTGATTTTTTAGAAGTAAAACTTCAGTAATGAGAAAACAACAGCGAATGAACAGAGCAATGGTTCATCTTCTGATACACTCGACCAGACTATATTTTCAATTGGATTCTTTTGCAGATACTATGGAGTCCTGCTACGACACATAGAGATCCCAAGCTCTTACCCCGCCCAGAGGAGTTTGACGCCTCAAGATTTGAAGGCAGTGGACCTGCTCCATTTTCTTATGTTCTATTCGGAGGGGGGCCAAGGATGTGTCTAGGGAAGGAGTATGCAAGGCTAGAGATTCTAGTCTTGTTACACAATTTAGTAAGGAAGTTCAGATGGGAGTTGCTGAATCCAGATGAAAAGATCGCATATGATCCATTGGCTACACCTGAAAAGGGACTCCCCATTCGTCTAATTCCACACAGCTCAAAAACTCTTCACGACCATTAGATGATGCATTTCGAGAGTTTCAAGAGGAACATAGGAAAAAGGAATAAGCATGGTTCCCTGGATCCTGCCCGTAAAAGCTTATTGCACAACCTTGTATGTTTTGGCAGAGTTTTGCTAGCAACTTGGTATATGTACTCAGACATGTACTTCTATGACAGATTGATGAATTCATCTGTATTGGCAGAAACACGGACGATATCAAGAAACTAGTTCGCCCAATTACTTGTATATTGAATAGCAGTCTTATAGTATATCGAACGAGTAGAACAAATAATCACCACCGAGATTTTCTAGTGCTGGAGTAATTCTGTTCAGAACAAATATGAGCAACCGAGGCATAAAGAAAAACAGTAAATCCGATCAACGAATAAAGATTCATACGCACATGTTCTACGATCTATTTGTTGCAAAGCATGATTGCAGATTACTATAGGAGCATTTAGAATCATATCATTCGAATAAGAACCTTGGACGCAGTACACAGATTTCTTCTAAGAATTTTCGTTTAATCATCAACCATCTAGATTCAAGTCGAAGTCGTACCGGGGGGGGGGGACAAAAGGAAAAACAAGCTCACCTAACCGAAGACTATTATATGTAGACCCAAACTCGAGACCTTGCATGATCAAACCAAACCCTAGCACTCGGACCGATGAAACATAAAACTTTAATGCGAAATGCTTTAGAATCAAATCTGAAGCATCTGCCAATCGAATGTCCATCATCACGTTTACGAACACAACGCAAGGAACTGCACTGGCATCGATTCAAGGGTGTGTGATGCAAAATCCTTCGATATTAAATTAGGACAGGAATCGAGCAAGAAACATAACGGCGTTTGAAATGGAGACGAATTTCGACCTAGTTTCGCTGACCTCGTCGTCGCCGACGGGGAAACCGCCGTCATTTTTGCCCTAGGAGCAGCGAACTCGCTTCATTCTCGTCGTCTGATTTTCAAAAAACGTTTTACTACCTTGTCCATAAAACATGGGACAGTTGTTAATCTGGGTTTGAGTTGTTTTAAAATACTCATTTCATTTCAAAAAGATTATATTATCTTTATTTTAAAATAATTATATTTTTTTTATTTTGATTCGTTTTAAAATATTTATAATGTTTTTGTTTTTATAAAGTATTGTGTGGATATAAATTAAAAAAAATAAAAATAGAAAGATTGTATGTTTGAGAATTATAGTTGAGAAAGGAAGGAGATAAATCTAAATTTGTTTGTATAAAGTAAATATTGTGATTATAATGAAATGAAAGGAGTATTATTTTGATCGAGTTTGATTGGTGTTACGGAACGATCAAACGTTATTTTTTGAAAAAATATCGTGAAATATTAATAATAGTAAACGTTTTAGATGAATAATGAAACTCCTCAAATTACATATTAAATAATACATAGAGAGAAAAAAGTTACTAATTATGAGAGGTAGTACTTACATTATTTTTTATTTTGAAAAGTTTTTATCTAAACTATACAAAATCAATCAAACTCAATTAATTGTTACAAGAATTATGGGAAGGAGAGAATATTTATTTTGAAAAATTCCAAATAAATAAATGTTTCAATTAATTTGAGATAAAGCTAATACTAATTTTCAATAGTAAGATGTTTTTTAGATTTTTTTAAGCTATTTTTTGCGGCATATAAATAAGCATCTAAAACGTTTATAAACACTTCATAAGCATTTTTATAGAAAAGCAATCAAACATAAAGAAGAGAGAAATGGATATGGAAATCGACAACAACATTTCTAATGGCCAAAAGTTACAACAACTAACAACCTAAACAACTCCTAATGATCACAACTTTAGGAAAAGACAAACCTACACACAAAAACACAACAACACGAGTAAACCTAAATGCTCTATCCTTTTGCGTACATTTCATGGAAACTCTTCATATGCATGGTTAACATTGATAAGTATCTCAAGTTCACACCAAACTCGTATACTGAGTATACGATCCAACAATCATATGGAGAGTTTCCATGAAGAGTGTAGAAAGGGAAGAACATCCGTAACACAATTGCACAGAACAAATCAAATGAATTAGACAATAACATCACAACAGATGAGTTCATTCATCTACAAGATGAGCTCGAGGTCGTCGTCTTGACAGATGTCCTCTGCAAGAATAGACACAGTTAGTTAGTGGTAATACAGCAGCTCGTCCCAACCATTACAGGCAAAAAAAAAAAAAAAAGGATACAGAGAGTTACCAGATTCTCGAAATATTTATGAACAATATTCTTTCCGTGCTTCCTCGACAGAAGACTTGGCGTATGAGGGCTGATGGCATTGATCAATGCATCATGTATATCTCCCTGTATGACGAAAGAATGAATTCACATTACTCTCTTTACACAACAGCCTGCGGAAAACAACATGGAAATATGCAAACTGACGAAGTATGACAGATGAATGAGCACGAGGACGCAACTCGGCTAGCTCGTTATATCAAGCATAGACATTAAGGGCTATCTTTATACACACGTAATCAGAGATGCAAAACACCATAAATGCTGTTTGATAAGAACGTCTCCAACAATGGCGCTCCGGTTGATTAAGAACAATGAGGTTACTGAAGTTGAGACTCTGACTAACCTGTGAATGTTCCATTGCTTTTTGGATAACATAATTTCCGTACTGATCATACATGATCTTATACCAGTCACGAGCACAAAGTATTTCTTGAATGATTAGAGATTGGCCTTCTGCTCCCGAATGCTCTAGGCATTTCTCCACCACATGACTACTGAACTTCTGTATCGCCAAAAAGCAGTAGTGATCCTTCAGCTTGTAAACAATATCCATAATTGTCTTGGGATTCTCAAGAACGAAAATATACTGCACAACATAATTCCTGCATATATAAAATCAAATACTGTAATATCTTGAAAGGACAAAACTAAAGACAATGAATCGTGATTAGAGCATATTACAAGATGTTAATGCGGTGGAGTGAGCCACCAATATCCGTCTAAATAAAATACACATATATTACAAAAGAGCCGTGGAGAAAGCACAATAGAGAGAAAGATAGTTCAAAGTTCAAACCATACATACCCAAAAGGATCTTGTGATAGATGGAGAGCATCACCAATGATCTTCCTGACCAAATCAGTTTTCTTTTCTGCATCAGCCTGTTCAAGGCACGTTTGGAGCACGCGACAACCGTATCTGTCTTGCGCAAGGACAAGATAGTTCGAAATTGCTGCCTTAACGAAGGACTGCAAGGGACATAAGATAATATGTTATGATAGATGTAGGTAGAAATGCTTTGCATGTGGTAATGAGATGTGTATGGTAACAGTCTAATTGCCATATACCACGAAGAGAGTGAGAAAAAAGGTTCAAGTGGATTGTTTAGTGCAAACTTGCCTTCTTATCTTTAGGATTCAAGCGCTCCAAGCAACGTTGCACAACATGATACCCATATTCATCTTTCATCAAAGTCATCATTCCAGGAAGCAGCTGTGACGAAATGATTGAAGCGCATTGTTCTGATGTATTGAGTGTCTCTATCATCTTTTGCACGACCCGAAACCTACACAAGGATTACCACTGATGGTGAGCCGAGATGTTTATATGTGGTGCAACAACATTGTGTACGAGAGAGAAATAATAGAGAGACCCATTTTTGTTGCATGAGGTCCTGATGAGTTGACCGCGATCCATAGCAAGGGCACGAATTATTCGCAGCCCTGGGTCTTCAGTACACACTCCCAGCAGCTTCTCAATCACATGATGCCCAAAAGGATCTATCACTAGATCCGTTATGTTTGAGATAATACCATCAAGAATTTTTGAAATGTCTTCAGGGTTTCCCTCGGTGAGTTTTTTTCTCAGGTACGTGCAGCCAATATAATGTTTTGCAATGAGATGTATTCCACCAGTCAGCCCTTGTAAAGATTCATATCCATGTAGCTCAGCAGTTAAGTTATCGAGTAGGACGCCACAGTTAGGGGATGGCATTTGCCAGCTTAAAGTATCCTGCTGCGACCATGAAGACTTTGGAGTCAAATGCTGACCATTTTCGAAAATTCGTCGTAGATGGTTGAGTTCGGCATTGACCTTGAATGGATCAGAAACTCCCAAGTTCTTGATTCTGCTTGTGTCAATGCCATGTGGGCTATTGTAGACGTTCTCGCCATAACTATGTGCTCTCGCATCATTGGTGACTCCATATTGTCCACCGATCGAGCTTTTAAACCAGCTATGCGTTGGATCCCCTGTCCCACTTGTACTAGTCCCATTTGCTTGAACAGATCGAGGGGTACACCATTGTTGGTTAGTTGAGATTGCAGGAAACTCGTATTGATGAGCAGCTTCATTTTGAGATACATAAGAGCTTCGCCACCATTGAGGAAAATCCGATGCACCTGAAACGGATGGTTCCCCTGCCTCTCGATTCATCAAATTCGAGGTAGATCGCCCAATTTCTCTGAAATGAGGGCCATTTGGTGTCTTATTAGCAGTCCAGGATGGCGGTTGTAACGTTGTAGCTGTAGCTCCCATCCCATCACCAAGGCTTAACCCACCAAATCTAGACAAGTAGTCATCACCAAGCCTAACAGGGGCCTCATTGTTACTATTTCCATAATAAGAGATCCCGTTTCGAGCTATTTCTGGGTTGAACCATTCATCGCCATCAATCTTATCCCCAAGTTGCCGATACGGAAAGTTCATAGGAGAATCACGTCCAGGGAAATTCATTTCGAGTTGGAACCTGTATATTACTCCTTGGCTATGAACTTGGTCAGAAAACCTTGGATGATCTCTGGCATGCAAAACAAATCAAAGCATGTTTTTCAGTTAGAATCTATGAGATTTACTGTACATAGGAAAGAATTCATACAGTAGATAAATTAATCAATGGAAAACGTTGAGAAAGCAAAAGTAGCCAAGTCTGGTCTAGCATGTAACGTTCTCTTAGAAATATATGTTATTGAAGAAGCTAATGCATGTCGCGGCTCGGATAGCATAAGAACACAAGGAGTAACCTTAAGTTTGCGCTATCAAAGAAACACTAGCAAGAAAATTATCGAAGGCATGAAACCCCATCACCAAACGACTACTCCATACTATAAAAGCTACGTACACATCAAAACAGAATTGATCTATATCATCAATTCATCCTCGTTAAACCCTTAACCCTAATCAAGGAAAGTAGACACGATTAAAAGATCCCAATGAACGGGATCATATGCGGAATTCACATAAACATGATAAACTTTACACTATCAAAGCACGAGATAATGATAAACAAAACGATTACAATACTATATATAATCGAAACAAGCTGTGCCAACAACTTAAACAATTACACCAATTAAAACAAAACCAAGAAACAGGGTTTTCTTTCTTTTCAAGGAAAGAAGATGAAAAACCCTAGAATACCCCAGTACAGAAACCGAATGACTCATCTTGATCAACCACAGAAACCCCACATCATCACCATCATCATCATCAACATCATAATCATAATCTAAAATCAAAATGTGGGTAATCATAATCGCACCAAAAAAAACCCAGAAGCGATCACAACAAACCCAACAAGAAAAGAGCAAAATTTCAAGACAATACGATCAAGGGCTAATAATGAAATTAAAGAACAATGAAGAGGTGAACTATACGAGTTTCTGATTAAATGCAGGAAGATGAAGAGTTGTTGTATTCGTCTCTGTTTGTTGTGCACGCAATATTCGCACCCAATGCAACACAGGCAACAAAAGCACTTGCAACAAAGCAAAACGGTCCTTGCTGTGTTGATGGCAGAGTCTAATTTTATTTGGGTTCTTGGGTTTTTTTTATGCTGTTGTAAAATCTATATTAAATTTTGATGGTTAATTTTAATTACATATATTGTTAAAGATAGGATGATTTTGATTACGTTTCGAAAAAATATATATCTCACTTAAAAAGCTTAATGTGGTTATCCTTTCATTCGAAATTGTTTTTCATCAAAAAAAAATTACTTGATTTTAGTAAAAATCATAAATGTCGATAACGCCAAAAGGTGCAATTAAAAAGATAGAATCCAAATGTAACAATCATCCACTGAATTCATGTGGAGGTCGGATCAACAGACCATAATATAATATCATTCCATTATCACTCAATATTCGCACCCAATGCAACACAGGCAACAAAAACACTTGCAACAAAGCAAAACGGTCCTGTTTTGGTGAGGGAGATGAAGTTGGAGTTGTGTCTGCTACTGAAGGCAGAGTCGTATTTTAATTAGGTCTTGGGTTTTTCACACCATTGTAAATCTATATTAAATCTTGGTTGTTGATTTTAATTGGATATGTTGTTAGAAATATCATGAATTTCGATTAGGTGAAATTGTATAGGACTTATATATGCAAATTCAAATGAATATTCACTGGATAAATATATATGTTGTCTACGGTCGAGGAAATATGGTTACTGACGATTGTATCAAAGAAGTCGAGCCATACTTTTATAGCCAGTTCTTACCTCCGAGATAAACGACAATCATTTTGGAGCTCAGGCACATCGACGTCGCTTCATTGGTAATTCGAACTACAACAGTGTTTAGGGCTTAACTCATAGAGCAAAGTTGATGGTTTCAAGAAGAATCATTTTTGGCATGGCTTGATTAATCTAAAAATACGCAAACCAATAAAGCCGATTATCTGTAATCTTAGATGGAGAATGTGGCACTCATAAGTGCAGTACCTGCTCATTCCAAGCTTCCAACACCTAATAAATTGTTTTGACCATATTCAAAAATCGTAAACTCCACTCATTTTATTAAAACAAGCGTAAAATTGGATACAATGTCAATATGTTCTGCCCAAAATAAACATAGGGAAAGCTTGGAGCAGCCTCTGATTTCCAGTTCTAGATCCTCAAGACTGATACAGCTCACAGCAGAAACTCATCCATAGGCTGCGCCGCATTTCCCTAGAATAGGAGCGAAATCCTAACTTACAAAATCCAGACAAGCTCTAGGATTCCCTCTTGCATAGAATCCCCGAGCTTGTCGATTCATGGTGACTTAGATGCCATAACCTGCATCAGCAGATCAAATTCAGCATGTTAGCAATGCCTTCTCTCATCCGAATACAATTCTGCACATTCGCATCAATCAAAATTTTCAAGGCTCTGTTGATTAGTTCCAGAATCAGTTACCTGAATTATCCATGGGGTTGCCAGCTGGGACCGGCTCAGTCTCCTTGATCTCAACAACAACACAATCTGACATCAAGAATGTTTTGGCAACAGACGATGCATGCTCCAGGCAGCATCTTACCACCTGATATCAAGGGAAACCTTAGCTCACATTGAGAACTGAAACCCCGACAGTGACTAAAACCATATCAAACAGATTTCAACAGAAGGTCATCCAAGTTGTGTTGAACTACCAATTCCTGAAAACAGCCCACTACCATAGGGACCGGAAAACATGAGAATGGTCACAGAACAGACTTGCTCACCTTGGTTGGATCAATTATACCAGCAGCCATCAAGTCTTCGTAGTTACCAGTTGCGGCATTGTATCCATATTTTGGATTGTCACTCGCAAGAACCTATGAATATACAAGAAAGCAAATCATGAACCTATATAGAGCAAGCCCCATCTGCTTGCGAGCCTACAGTGACAAAACGAACTTACCTTCTCACTGACTACACTTCCATTAACACCGGCGTTTTTAGCTATCAACTTCAAGGGGTAGCTCAATGCTCTCTTGACAATGTCTGCCCCAACCTGCATTGATGAAACGCATTACGCAAAGCAAACAATAGACATGACATGAAAGACGACTGGGGGTTAACTAAATCTGCAAGTGGAATGAATCAAGGTTCATAAGATGATCACCTTCTCCTCATCATTCTCTAGTGAATCCTTTATGGCATCCACTTTTGATGCAAGTCTCAGCAGAGTACACCCACCACCCACAACAATTCCTTCTTCAACAGCAGCCTGAGGAAGGAGAAGTTGCATGTCAATCGATTCAAATTAATGAAGAAAAATTACAGGCTTCGGTAAAATAATTATCAACATAAGAATAATGATTTACCTTGGTTGCATTAAGAGCATCTTCTACTCTCAACTTTTTTTCTTTAAGTTCCGTCTCAGTTTGCGCTCCAACCTGCAGACCTCATGCATATTAGTGCATATATTTTCAGCATGGCACGCATTCTATATGAAACTGCATTGCATCATACCTGGATTACAGCAACACCACCAGAAAGTTTTGCAATTCTTTCATTAAGTTTCTCCTTTTCATAATCTTGTTCTGCTTCCTGTTTCAGTAAACGAACATATAATCTCAGCAATAAAAAGATCCAACACATTATCATAAAGAACACCTATATCCCATGATTAACGAAGCTAGTACCTCAATAAGGTTTTTAATCTGCACTACACGCTTACTGACAGCCTCTTGGGTGCTGCCATCGCCTACTATTGTTGTTGAATCCTTGGTAAGCACTACTTTAGCGGCCAGACCCAAAACCTCACTCCCTGCTTTGTCCAGAGTAAGCCCGAGCTCATCTCTGATAACAGTTGCTGCATTCCAATCACGACATACCAAATTTGAGAGAAGTGGTAAGGGAACAAAATAAAAAAGAAATACAATATTCAGATTACAAGAATAAAGATCGAGTGCTGACCTCCAGTGAGTATAGCAATATCATCCAAATACTGGCTCTTGCGCTCACCAAATCCAGGGGCCCTCAGTGCAGCAATCTTCAAAGAACCTCTGAGTTTGTTCACAACAAGAGTTGCTAATGCTTCCTGTTCAATATCTTCAGCAATTATCAATATCGGGTATCCACCCCTGATAGCATCTTCTAGGACAGAAATGAGATCCCTTGCATTTGTTATTTTCTTGTCAACAAGCAGTAACTGGAAAGACGGAGTATAAGATAATGGGGTCAGCAATCCAGATTTAGCAACAAGCTGATCAACTCAAACTTCAATAAACAAAAATTCACCTTGCAATTTTCATATTCAACTGACATCTTCTCGGTGTCGGTGACAAAGTATGGTGAGATATAACCACGCTCGAATTGCATCCCTTCAACCACATAGAGACTGTTCTCAGCACTTTTCCCTTCTTCCAGAGTCACTACACCCTTCCTTCCGACCTTGCTCATTGCTTCAGCAATCATGTTCCCAATCTCATAGTTGTTTCCAGCACTAACGGCTGCTACATCTGCTAGTTCACTGTCTTCAACCTACAACATCATGGTATACCAGATGATGCAAAGATATCCCTGCAACATATGACTAAATGCCTTCACTTCCAGTTTGAACATCATCTTACCTCTTTCGAAATCAGTTTGAGCTCGGACACAAGGGCCTTTGTAGTCTTCTCAATGCCCCTGGTAATCAAAACTGGATTTGCTCCTGCCGCCACAACCTAAAAAGAAAAGACCAGATGGAGACGTCACTCCCTGTCCATTATTTTGCAACATAGTGTAATGATATTAAGAAAATACAGACCTTGACTCCCTCGGCGATAAGACCCTGTGCAAGAACAACAGATGTTGTCGTTCCATCTCCAGCCAAGTCATTGGTCTTGGCAGCTGCCTGTCTCACTAATTTAGCACCAATATTCTCCACTGGATCCTCTAGCTCAACCTTCAAGAGTATGAAATTTCAGAGATTGCTACACGAGCCGAATATGAAAGTACAAAAAAACACAACAAACAACAAACTCAAGTACCTCCTTTGCAACTGTAACACCATCATTCACAATTTTTGGAGATCCATATTTGCTTTCAAGAACAACGTTGCGGCCTTTTGGACCTAGAGTCACCCCAACCAAATCTGCTAGTTTGTTCACCCCGGTCTAAACCAAGCAAAAGCAAATACATTACATTAACACATAGCTTAGAAGCACAAAGGCACTGTAAAATCCGACAAATAATATCATCGATCTTACTTGCAGCTTCTTAATGGCTGAGCCATCCTTGTTGAAGTACAATTCCTTCGCCATAGCATAGACCTTTGAAGCATTCGTCCTTCTCATGTTAAGACTCAGCCTTCTGCCAAGTCCTCCAGCAGGCACGCTTTTGAATGGCATCAAGTTGCCAGTAAAGATGCCATCTTTCTTGGCAATCGCAGCCGGGGAACCAACCGAGGACATGGTAGCTACCACAGACGTCATTGCCTGTCATGGTCCAAAGGATCAACGATTTAGCACTACCAATTCCAATAAAGGGTTGCAGAAACAGACAACATAACAATCCACCCTTTTTCCATGAGCTATAAGTTGCGCAATAGGTGCATCAAATTCACGATCGGTTTCCACATAAGCTAACTGCTGTGCATATAATACTCCAATGCTAGGGAGTATTAGTCTACTTTCCGTATAAATTAAAGTTACAATACCAAACATCAGATTGAGACAACAACAAAGGTACTCCTTGAGAACATTTTTCTACTTCCAACTTAACTATAATTTGTAAATTGGCATATGATTTCAGTGAAACCATAGATACAAGAATAGCTAATCTTAATTGTTCAATTGCACACCACAGCATCCTACAGAGACAAGTCTATTGAAAATCACATAATAACGAACGCAACTCAGTCTGCAATATGCCGACCCGAGACCATTCACCCAAAATATAACCCCCATAAAACAGATCGATCCGACAACAATAACACCAACCACATTAACAAAAACAATCACATTCGTCGACAGAACAATGAGAGGAGAATTCCCGGAGGTCGAAGAAATACACTACACAAAACACTTCTCGCCATAAAATTCACCCAAGTAACTCCACGGCCAATTGCGATACACAAAAACTAATCACAAACAAATTCAACGAGAACAAAGTGGGGAATTGGAGACAAAACCCTGAAATCTAGCGAAAAAGTAGAGATAAATCGATTGCCTCACCCCTGAAATGCTGGCGGATTCGAATTGGGAGATGAAATGGGGTTTCTTCTTCTAGGGTTTATGCGATTTGGGGCTTCTTTGTAATGGAGTCGAGTGAGGAGTGGCGAGGGTTTTGGATAAGAGGCGCAAGCACACGAAGAGGAAATGAGACGAGGGTCAAATAAATGAAGTGGTTCAAGCGAGATGAGGAGGAGAAATGGGTCTTTTTTTGGGTCGTGAAACTTCTGCTTCATCTCAGCCGTTGGATTGTAGAATGCGATCTGATTTGTACTTGGGTTGGAACACTCTAGAATCATGGGATGGAAAATTGTGTGATGGAACCATCAAAACATGGGAATGGGATCGTCGGCGATTGTAAGTATAAACAAAGTTTTTTTTTTTTTTTTTTTTTTTTTTGTGTTTTTAGGATTTGGGTTTCTGTTTTATGATTGTATGTGTGTTTATTTTTGGGGTTTATTTCTGTTTGGGGTTTTCTAGTATAGATTTTTTTAGTTAATAATATATTTAAGGTTTATGTTTTTATTAGGGATTTTTAATAATTTTTTAAATGTTTTTTGTTTTTAAAGATTGATTGTTTGCCTAAACAACATTTATGTATTGTTGGGATCCCGCAGTCGAGGATCCGCCTCCGAAAGCATGGGGACTCCATAGTCATAACTCAGAGTAGTAACAGATGTCTATGGTGAAAGTTTCGATCTTTTTTTCTAAGGTTTTTCGTCATGGTCTTGTTATCCGGAAGATTCTAAGAAGGATTGATTCAAATTAAAGTTGCATGATTTATTTTATCTATAAAATTATAACTACGACAAAAATGTAAGTGTTTTGTTTGATGACTCGAAAGGATTGATCGTTAATTTGTTGAAAAAATCAATCATGAGAATGCATTGTTGGTATGAACCTACATAAAAGAGGTTGTGAAAATCAAGGGTATAAAAAAAATCATCATATCAATATATAGTTAGACTGATTAAACAAAGTTCTTATAAAAAAACTACGAGTATCAAAATTATAATATCAATTTTTTTTTTACTCTTTTCGTCTCATAAAAATTACAACGAATTGAAATTTGATACTATTTCGTATGCATTTTTACTATCTTTATTTTATCATTAGACGACATAATTTTTTTCTCAGGTTATACTACACAACAAAAATTATCATTAGTGTTTTACGAAAATTTTATAAAAAATAATTATTTAATCGTCCTACGAGACGGGTTAAAGTTCATATCGACATATGTACATAATTAATTCGAAGGACGGAGATAATATTAAATTAAATTATACTCGGTATCATTATTTTGTGCTTCTCATGAAGTCAAAGCATATGAACATTTTTTTCTTACCAATCATATCAACTACGGATGCCAATGGGATTGCAAAACCCGAACCCAAAACCCGAACTCATTCTCATACCCAATCTGAACCCGATCGGGTTTTAAAATATTAAACCCAAACCCGACTACATTGGGTTTTAAAACATCAAACCCAAATCCGATCCGATCAAATTTTAAAACGTCAAATCTAAATTCGACCAGATTGGATTTGAGGACACCGTGGGTTACTCAAATCCTATCATTCGTGGGTTTTCAGGTTCAGATTCCCCAAATCCATATCTAAATATGTATATTTTTTTCTAATTTTGATAAAAATTTTCAATAAAATTAAACAAAGTTGATTGATATTATTTAGAATTATGTTTTATCTATTAATATATTTAAATAATAATGTAACATATAAATATAATATGTATATTATATTTGAAATAATATGGATAACTGGTTATCCGCGGATATCGGGTGGGGTCCGGGGTGGGTTTGACAATACCCATACTTGTCCCAAACCCGTTTCAAAAATTTTGGGTATCCTCGTCCCCGAACCTGATCAAAAAGGATTTTCTTCGCTTTGATTGGATTCGGATTTGGGTAAACCTATCAGGTATGAGATCAATTGTCATACTTAATATCAACAACTTGTTAAAAAAAATTTTATTCCCTTCATCTCATATATTTTACATTATTTTTATCGGAACGTACGATGATACAAATTTTAAACGATGTTGTGCGATGATTAAATTTTGTTTTTCGAAAAAATATCGTGAAATATTAATGATAGTAACAAGTTTCCTCATTTATAGAATAATAAAAAAAAATTAAAAATATCAATATAAATAAAAAAAGATTTATTTATATGAGGTGATATATAAGATCTACCACACAGAAGTATAATTATACTCTTTATACCATATGCTAAGATTCAACATTAACCATACAGCAATGCGAAATCAACCGTGTTTAGAAATCCCATAAACCCTATAAATAATCAACACGACAGTCGATCCAAAAAATCATAACCCCTTTTTTCCACCTCATCGTTTTTTCTCTCGCTCCGCCCACTCCATCTCAAACTCGAATCCCTTGGCGGCTGCGCCACCACCTCGTCGCCACCCTGATTTCCAGGGTTTATCCTATCAAATCCTCAATTCCCTTCACCGGAATCGAGATCGCCCCCACCCCAGATATCATCATGGCCGCTGTGGTTCCCTCCCCAGATCGTATCCTTTGACGCTCTCTTTTGAATTAATATCATATATATGCGTGTTTGATTGTGTTTTTGGTCCTTTTTTGGGCTGTGAATTCTTTAACTCTCTGTTGTGATTCTTTCGAAATTGAAATTAGGGTTTGGTTCTGAGATCTGAGAACGGATCTGGGTCTTTTTTGATTTTGAAACTAGATCTAGATTTGTTGTTGGGTCAGGGAATCTGGTTGTGGTGTTGATTGCTGACGATTGGGGATTTAGGGTTTTGAAATTGATGTTTGTGGGAGTGAATTTTGAAGCTGTTTGGTTGTTGGGACCTTTTTTAGTTGAATTTTGGTGGAGAAAGGGAGATTTGCGATGTGATTCCTTGACTCTTTTGAATAGAAGCTGCAGGGTTGATGCAAAATTTGTCCTTGGATTCTCAAACCAAAAGCAAGACCAATGTGGATCTATCTGAACCTACCAAGAAGGTAAATTTGTTGTGATTTGATCAAGTACGTACACAATTAGTTGTAAAATGATGTTGTTTCGATTGCGAGCGAGGGACTGAGTTGTGCCCTTTTCGACTTTCAGGTTCATCCATTTTCCGCTCAATTCGATCCGAATTCCGTTCAAAGTTATGTAGCAGTGAGCAATCAGATGGCAACCACATATCCTTACTTTGGTTATGCACAGAATGGTTATCCGTATGCCGGCTACTATGTTCAAGGTATGCTGCTATACTGAATAATGAGGCCCATGAATCTTGATGTACAAAAATGGATTCAATTTGAAGGGAAGTTGCTGTTATCTTTGTTTAACTCTTTTTGCGTAGGGTATGATGAAGCGGGCAACTACGGGGACCAACAGGCTAGATATCCGCATCAAGATTTAGGATATGATGCGCCCTCGGTAAGTTGTTGTACATGAATTTGTTCAAGCTAGTACGGGTTTAAATTTCATTTCCATCCGCGATCTTTTCTGCTGTAAGAGTGATCTGTTTGAGTGATTAATGATTTTTTCCTTTTAATAGGGAGGTTATGGAGACGATGCAACTCTTATGTATCACCATGGGTATGGGTATGTGCCGTATGTTGCGCCGACGAATTCCTCTGTTACAGCCGTGGGACATGAGAACCAGTTTTATGGACATCACCCTTTTCAGTATCAGTCCCCCTTTCTGCCGGTATCAACATCAGGGGTAACACATACTCCAGCAGGCACTAGGCAACGGGAGTGGTCTCATGGAGCAGCTAGTGTAATTCCTTACACTTCTGAAACTGCAAACAATAGTGTGAACTTCACCCCAAACTATGGTGTCAAGGGCACTAATGGATCTGCCCCATTTTACCCGTCCTATCAGAACCCCTCTATCACTGCCAACAACTCTTACGGACATGGTGGCCTTCCTCCTTCTTCGAGCTACCAGGACGCAAGATTTGGCTATGATAGAATAATGTCTCCCGTCTCTTGGCTTGGTGACCCTGTTTTTTCTGATGGCCAGCCAATGCCTGTAATTAGCAACTCATTTTCTTCTTCCGTTCCTCAAGGAAATTATGTTCCAGCTTATAGGACGCAGAATCTGCGTCCACATGTGAATACCATGGTACGTGATTGTTAATGTGATCATGGTGTTTTCATCGGTCCTTATTTAAGTTACTTTAGAGGGTAATGTCCCCCGATGCTGACTTGTATGGCCTCTACTGTGGTTGGTTCTTATTTCTATCTGTTCTGACAGCTCTGTGGCCGTCACTTCGCTTCATATTTCATGGATCATATACCTCTTTGCTCTCATATTTTGGTATCATTGTGCTGATATGATTTTTTCCTTTCATATTCAGGGTTTACATCAGCCAAGACCATACTCTGGAATGGGCAACGCTAATGGATTTTTCAATAAGACATATCCTAGCAAAATATTTGGCCAATATGGCAATGTTATGAGATCAGGTGGCTATGGATGTACTGCTTTTGATGCACGTATTGGTGGGCGTGGGTTGTTCGCCGGTGATATCAAGTACAAAAATAGGGGCAGGGTTAACGGTCTCTTTAACTCTGGTAATGACACGGATGGAATGAACGAGCTTAGCAAGGGGCCTAGGACCAAAAGTTCTAAGAATCAGACGATTGCTCCAACCAGCTTGGCTGTTGAAGGAGAGAGTAATGAATCAAAAGGTGTTCATGACATTGGGAAGGATAGCCTTGATGCGGTGCTGGAAACAGGAACTTACCATAGGCCAGATTTCCCAGAAATGTATGCGGATGCCAAGTTCTTCATTATCAAATCATACAGCGAGGATGATGTCCATAAGAGCATCAAGTATAGTGTTTGGTCCAGCACACCTAATGGTAACAAGAAGCTTGATGCGGCATATCAAGAGGCACAGGCCAAGCCTGAAGGCTGCCCCTGCCCAGTATTTCTTTTCTTCTCGGTGAGCATCACCTTGATTGAACATTTCATGGTTTGACATTTCTATTGTCTTGCTATAACATTGGTCTGTTTTGTTTTGGTAATAGGTGAATACCAGTGGCCAGTTCGTTGGTATGGCTGAAATGATTGGGCCAGTTGATTTCCATAAGAATGTGGAGTACTGGCAGCAGGACAAATGGAATGGATGCTTCCCAGTGAAGTGGCACATCGTGAAGGATGTTCCCAACACCTTGTTGAAGCATATTACACTTGAGTACAATGAAAACAAGTCCGTGACCAATAGCCGTGACACCCAAGAGGTATGTTAAGGTTCTGAAGTGTCATAGAAAGCTACTGTTTAATATGCACATCTTGTTAGTAACATTGGCTTTGAACTCTGTGTAGGTTAAGTTGGAGGAAGGTCTACAAATGTTGAAAATATTCAAGGACCATGTCAGCGACACTTCCATTCTTGTCGACTTTGAATTTTACGAGGAACGACAGAAGAACATTCAGGAGAAGAAGGCGAGACAACAGCAATTCCAGAAACAGGCAAGCCTATACGACTTCATGCTTTATATTTTTCCTTTTTGTTTTCCATGCTTTACTTTTTTCCGCAAGTGCGATGATCTTAAGTGGTTACCTTTCGTTCATTTTAGGCTTTGGAAGGGAAATATACCGGTGAAAAGAATGCAGATGAGATGAAGGGAGATCTGAAATCAGTCAAGTCTATGGACGCACATGATTCAACTAAAGAAACTTCAGTTACCCTAAAATCCGATGCCGAAGGGAAACAGTTGGATGCTGGCCTCCCCACTGAGAACAATGATGCCCCCAATAATCCTAAGCCGGAAGTATCAGAGAATCAATCAGTGAATGAAGTTGCCAATGATGGCTAGCTTCTGCTGCCTGATGTCCTGGCCAGTGGTACTTGTGGTCTGAATACATCAAATTTTGGAGGGAGCTGTTTGCCTGTTAATCTCTTCGTAGGACGTTATTCTCTTTAGTCCTCTGATACTACGAAAAAGTGAGCTGCTGACAGAGGTGCACAATCTTTTCCGTCTCGATCCTTTTGTGCTGCGGTGGCGGAAGGTCATATCAACCAATCATCAGAGGTTCTTTTGGTTGAGATTTCGAGTTTAGTTCAGGGTAGAGTAGTTTAGCTTAGCTTGTGTGATCGTAGTTCCTTTTCTCTTCGTCGCCTGGTTTTGGTCTTTCTGTTTTCTCTTGGTTTTTGCTGCTGGACAGCGCTTTTGTTTCTCTTATTGCTCTTAGAATCTTAGTAATAGGTGTGGCTATGTGAGGAGGAATGTGATGGTTTTGGTTGGATCAAGTGTTTGCTCTTTGATTTTAATTCTAGTTTTAATTTCATAATCCTCAAAATAATAGAATCCAACTATTGAAAAGCTACTCCTGGTGTTCCCTCCTGGGAAAAACTGGCCTATGCCAAATATGTCTACACTAGAAAAAGGAAGGAAAAAAAAATCATGTCTCTCCAAGAGCGAGAAACAGTTGAAAGGGTCAAGTGCAAGACTCTGCATTGCTAACGAAGTGATGGTGAATTCAATTGTTGTGGGAGCAAACGACCTTGCGCAGAAGTCTATGATAGTTCAGAATCCGATGCATGGCCTGAATGTCTTCTTATTCTGTAGGGAGACATAAGAACCATCTCGCTCGCCATGTTCTTGCTCAGGCTTCGTGAAGCTCTTGTCAATTGCGGTGGTCTTGTTGATCTTGCTTTCGGCGTCCCTGATAAGAAAACAGATCATGTGATCAAATAAGCAGAAATTCGGATGTCACTTTCCACAGGAAATTCATTACCTGGGTATTTGTTTGATTTTGTGTTCACTGATCTCTTGATCAATGATGACAACCTTCTTTTCATGGAGTCATGAGAGATGACACTCATGGTCTTTTCTGCAACGGATGAGAATGAATCATCTGCTGTCGAAGCACCGTCATCTGCCGACATTGAAGCTCCTTCGCTCCCAGACTCGGAAGTATCTCTAAAGCTGGTCATGATCCTCTCTTTCTCCATGACATGATATGCAAACATCTGAAATGGGATTTCAGAGACAGGATATGGTTCATTGTTGTTTCTCCAGGAAGGAAACTTATTCAGAAGTGCGGCTTCTATGTCAAGATAATCTGCGAGAGGAACCGGGGCCATGTCTGCCTGGGCATGATCAGGATTCATCACCAAGAACCTCTTGATATATCTGAGGATCCTGCAAATGGAGGAGAAGCTTGGCCGTTGGCTTGGCTCATAATGCCAGCATCTCTTCGTCAAAGTAACCAAATACTTAGGACTGTGAAACGGGAAGAGCGGTCTCTCCCCTGCTCTGATGTTCCTGCTCATCTTCTCGCCCTGAAGATGAGTATCCTCAAACGGGATCTTTCCTGTCAGAAGCTCGAAGCAAATCATTGCAAAGCTGTATACGTCAGATTTGTCAGTGTACTTTAATGAGTTTGAACTTCCAATGTCTTCTTGTTCGGAAAGCACTTCTGGTGCATGCCATATGTAGGAGGCGGGCTCATGCAGATTCGGTGTTCTTGGCAATTGGAAGCTGACAAATGCTGGAAATCCAAATCCTGAAACTTTCGCTTGCAAAAAGCTCTCGCTGGTGGTGGCATTGCTCTTTGTTCGAACAAAAATCTTTGAAGGGTTCAAGTCCCCATGATATATTCTCTTCGAGTGAAGATACTCCATCCCTCGTGCGATCTGAAGCATTATGTCGACAATGGTGATGAGAGGCAAGGGAACACGCTTCCTGGGGTTATAGAATTCCTTAAAGAAACCAGTCAGGTTCTTAGCCATTAACTCAGACACCAGGAAACACTCTTTGTGTTCTTCGTCCGTGAAACCACAGAGGACATGGAGTATGTTAGGATGACTTAGAGTCAATAGCCGGCGTATGTCAGGCATCAACGGCTCCATATCACCTTTCATGTTCCTAACGACAAAGCTTTCTCCCAACCATATCACCTCTTTATATTGACCTGTGTTTCCTAGTCGTCTCCTAACTTGATAGTCTTTGGATCCGAGCAGGATCGAACTAGGCAAAAGCTTCGCACTCAAGGACTCGGAATCTTCCAAGTTCTTCAACAGAAGATCAATTAGCCGGTGTTGATGGCTAGACGATACCCTCGCTTTCTTCTCCTTGAGTTTATCGATCAGAAGCCATCTATCTTCCTTCCAAACCGTTTCGATCTGGCTACAGAACTCAGGAGAAACCAAATATTGCTTCCCATGTCTCCATCTAAACAGCTTAGGATCACTCCATTCATGTTGGTACTTCCTGGACCAGAATAGCCGCCTCTTCTGCATATGATCCTCGTCCAAGCTGGACGACTCTCCAGCACTTTCTATCGCTTCCATGACGTTAGGAATGCAACATAGCAGGTTGTGGATGTGAAATTCTACGCAGTCTCGGTTCTGATACAACAGGATGGCTTTCGCCCACCAGTCCTTGGATTCAAAACACTGCTTTATATAAGCCTCCGCTTCCTTGAACACTTTGAGGAGCTCCCTCAACGGTTGCTCAAGCTCTCTCCATTTCGTGTGCCTGTCTTCGTATTCAAGGTTCCTTTGCATCTCTTCTGCAATCGCCTCATATGCCAGGGTAAGGCTATCGAGCAGGAAGCAACATTGTTTTTGGTTGATCTGAATGTGGTTTTGGAATACCATTAACGCCTTCAAGCTTCCGAGACTCTCCCCTATTTGCCTGAACTGCTCCATTGCTTTGTCTCAACGTATCAGCAATGCCACATTTTGATGAACCATGTAAGCTTTACCCTCGTGGCGTGCATTGCTTGCGAGAATCCAATGTATCATCTTCCTCACACTGGTTGGTAAGAATACATGCAACATGCTACCATATCAAGGTTGCACAATCTAACAAAAGAGTCTCAGCCTTATCTCTCTGTTATGAATCCTCGGTATAATCCTGTTCCGAATTACCTTGTTATGTCACGTAGATTGATGTCCGCTTGGGTATTTTGATCCGCAATGATAACAGATTGTGTTGGGAGCGACAATGATCTATGATCGTCAATCCCTTCAATGAAATATGATATTGATCAACAGGATACACCTAGAATGAAACTGGAACCGCTTTTTGTTTGAGATGGGCAAATGAAAAATTGTTGAAGCATGAAACCTGATAGATTGGTGACTGAGGATGCCTCGAAATGAGGATCACAGTTTGAAGACTAACCTAGAAATCACAACCTAAAAAAGGAATATGGTTATACACGATGGACGTTATGCCATACATTCCTCGTAAAATTTCTGAATTCTATAGCTCGATACTAAGAAGCATAAACCACTGGGAAAACATTTTATAGACCATAATCATAAGTTAAAACATTTTATGACTCCATCCTCTTGTAACCTACTAAAGCTCATACATGTTCAGCGTGAGATATCCTCTCGTCGGACAATTCCCCTATTAACGATATAAAGAAATAAAGGTTCTCATTATAAAATCACATTAAAAAAATTATTAAAAAGACAAATGATTTTTTTTTTCTTGTCATGCAAGAGTATGACAACTCTAAAGTGACTGAGTGTATAATAAGACTAACAGGGTTTGCCCAACCCAGACCCTAACATCATCTCATGTCACAAATTTTAAAGGACATCTCATCGTCCTTATCTTCATGCCTTTAATCACTTTATTTGTTTATTACTCCGCCCATGTAATTCAATAACCACAAATCGGTGTAATGTCTTCTATTCATTCACATTCATTTTCTTCGCCTCAGCTGGCATGTCCATTTTTTTCCAGGTAATCAAAGTTCCTCGAAATTTCCCATCACCTTCATCAATCTTACTCCATTATTGACCTCTTCGTTTCAATGGTGCAAATTCATTAATCAAATATCCGTTAATTTGACTTGGTTGACACCTTCATGCAGCTATTTTTCTCCTAAATACCCATTTGTTTTCCGCTTTTTTGGGTTTGTTCTTTTCTTGATCTATATAGAGATAGAGCTGAATCTTGATTGCCCAGTTGATTGCTTTTCTTAAAAAAAATTTAAAAAATAGTGGGTTTTGTTTCGGTTCCTCCTCCTATGCCGTCTCTGTTCGAATCCTGATTGATTTCGGGTGGTGATGGTGGTGTTGGAGGCTGTTCTTGATAGATCTGTGAAAATTAGCAATAGGGTTTACTCATAGTTTTGTTTTTGATTTACAGGTCGCTTGGATCATCATCGATTGTTCTTCGATTCACCGCTTCAATTGTGGAATGATTAGTATATGATGAAGATGAGAGCTTGATTGAACAAATCAAGAACAGAAAAGGAAAAAAGAAGAAGAATGGAGGCAGCTGGGGATGCAATGAGGTATTGGTGTCATATGTGCTCACAAGTGGTGAATCCAATCTTAGAGGAGGAGCTCAAGTGTCCCTTGTGTCATAGTGGGTTCGTGGAGGAGATGGGTTCGGCTGGCTCCGGTGGTGTGGTAGCATCTGATGAATCGGATTTGGCTTCTGATCGTGCTCTGTCGCTCTGGGCGCCAATCTTGCTTGGTATGATGGGGAATCGTCGTAGGAGGAGGCAGTTCAGGCGCGATCTGATAGGGGATAATGATGAGGGCGAAGATGATGGTGATGTTGATGACAATGGTAGAGAAAATCCTAGGGAGAGAGGAGTGATGCATCCCCGTCTTGGGGATGGGATTGAGATGTCTGAGCTCGATAGGGAGCTCAACAATATCATCACCAGGAGGAGGAGGAGGAGCTCTGCAGCTATCCTACAGCTGCTCCAAGGCATCAGAGCTGGAATCGCCACTGAGGTGCCTCCAGGGTCTGGAGGCAATGCTGGGGATAGGGATCAGGAACGCGACAGGGAGAGGGAGCGTCTCATCTTGATCAATCCTTTTAACCAGACTATCATAGTTCAAGGTTCAGGTTCAGGTTCATATGATGATGGCCAGAATCAAAGCTCCCTAGGGTCTCTCAGTGACTACATCATTGGTCCTGGGTTAGACATGCTGATGCAGCACTTGGCGGAGAATGATCCCAACAGATACGGGACTCCGCCGACCCAAAAACAGGTTCTAGAATCGCTGCCTGTTGTAAAAGTGGATAACCATATGCAATGTGCTGTATGCTTGGATGACTTTGAACCTGGGGCTGAGGCAAAAGAGATACCCTGCAAACACAAGTTCCATGAAAAATGTATACTGCCATGGCTTGAGATGCATAGCTCTTGTCCTGTATGCCGTTATCAGCTACCAACTGAAGACTCAAAACCTGAGTCTGATGGTTCTAGGGGTGGCAGTAACAGTGGGGAAGCATCCTCCGGCAATGGTCGAGGAGAAGGAGCTGCTGAGACGCGAGAGAGGAGTGGAAGTGATAATAGATTCGGGCTACCTTGGCCCCTGAGCACTATCTTTTCCTCAGGAACTGAATCCACTGTAAGGGTTTCATCTCGGACGCAATCGTCTTCATCGGGATCATCCGCCACCGGGGGAGCTGGAACCGCTTCCCAGACAGATGAAGAATGAATCTCATGAGTTGTATGTGAGCATTTTGTGAATACGCCTTTCTCCTTTGTGTGTTGCCTGTTCTACCTTGCTAGGCCCATGTATATTGTTTGCCTCAAGGAAGCTGGCATCTTTGTTGAAGAATTCGCTTTGCTTTTCCAAGTTATTCTGATGTTTAAAATCTGTCATCGAATTTGTGGCCATGGCTGCTATTGGCAAAGAAAGTTCCTGATGCCCCAAAATCCACGAGGCAGCAATTTGGTCACGATATATGAGAACTATGGAGGTTGAATGAGAATACTAGGCAGGTTTTAGCTCGCTTGAGATCATTTGGTAGAACGGAGATGTACCATGGGAATTTCGCCCTATGTTTAAACCTGTTGAGAAACAAACTTTCTAGAACCTCGCGGTCGAACTCTAATAAAGAGAAGATAGGCGGCCCAGGAAGGACAACAACGACACTCATCCTACAAAGAATACAGATGGAGCACATAGCCTACCTAGAGGCATTGGTGTACATACATGAAGCGCACACTGAACTCGAACAGCTTCCTAAGGAACCGAGGCCAACATGAACATAACAGACAACGAAACAATACCAGGAGTTTAGCATCCCTTAGATAACAAAGGTTCGAGCAGGTTTGTTTGCTGTTAATTGCTTTATCCCACTCGCACAGGAAACCATAATAGAACCACAAACAAATGGCGAACAAGGTAGGCAACAAACAAAGAATAAGATCATGGAGACAACAATTTGATAACTTAAACAATTCAAAAATTCAATCCATACTCAAAATCCTACTCAAAACCGAGTTGATAGAATCAGACATCAAAAGATCTGACAAAGCAGTAAAATCCAAGAGTAATAATCTTAGAGCTGCACTTGAAACAGAGAAATGGCTGTAAAAAAAACAGTTTGGACTTTGGAACATTACTTGACGGTCAAAATTTTGATCACTGATGCTGTTCCGACCCGATGCAGTGCAACAATGGAATCGCCTATCTGGCAGAGACCCTTTTCTTTAGCATGCTGAATAGCAAACTCCAAGGCTTCCTCAGTAGACTCAGCATGGGAGGCTCTGGCAGATCCTGCGGATAACACCGGGATCAACCCCCGGAATATGAGACTATGCCTTGCCGGAGCTTCATCACTACATGTCCATTCCAAAGAATCTGTCTTTATTTCAGGGACGACCACTGACAATATCAGCATTCCAGGCCTGTACTTGGCAACTAGTTTTGCAGTGCTTCCTCCTCTTGTAAGGACAAGTATGAGTGCTGCTTTGGCTGAATTAGCGGTTCGAACAGCAGAAGATGCCAGACTTTCCAAAGGACTCATAGGTATGGGAGCATTCTTCATAACCCTCTTGAATACATCTCCATAATCTAGTGTACTCTCAGCTTCCAGACATATCTTAGCCATGGTGCTCACAGCCAGCTCAGGGTAAGCTCCGGCGGCTGTTTCTCCACTCAACATCACACAATCAGTGCCATCAATGACGGCATTCGCAACATCAGTTGCTTCGGCACGTGTAGGCCGTGGAGACTTGATCATGGACTCCAACATCTGTGTGGCTGTAACCACAGGCTTTCCCTGAATGTTGCACTTGTAAATCATCACCTTCTGAGCAAGAAATATTTTCTCAATGGGAATTTCCATGCCGAGATCACCTCGAGCAACCATAAATGCATCTGAATTGGCAAGGATGTCATCAAAATTAGCTACCCCTTCTTGGTTCTCGACCTGCAAGACAGGAAGCAGCAGAAGAATACCACATAATAAATCTAAAGGCAAAAAGGAAGAGCAACTCAAAGAAGCTAAATTGCTAGAGTGAATACTGAAGTTTGCATCTTATCATGGTCCCTCAGCTACAACCATAAGAGGATAAAGAAGTTGAATCAACGGTAGCCATGATAGCGGACAGGCTCGCAGGCATCTCTAAGCATTTGGCAGATGCATTCAATGGATATGCAGAAATGGTAAGGTGTAACAGAGAAACAAACAAAAGCATACCTTTGACATGAGAAGAATATTTTTGGCATGCTCCCCAAGAAGCTTTCTAACCTCAACAAGGTCCGATCCCTTACGAACAAAAGAGAGAGCGATCATGTCAATCTTATTAGGAACGCCCCATCCCAAAATATCTTCCTTATCCTTCTCGGTGAGAGTTGGCAGATCCACTACCACTCCTGGAAGATTCACGTTCTTCCTTTCGCCAAGAGTAGCAGAGTTCTCACAGCGGCAACGTACCACACCGGCTTCCTCATCACAAGACAACACCTTAAATGATATAGTCCCATCAGAACAGAGAATGACCATTCCAGGCTTGACATCCTTGGCCAACTTTTTGTAGCTCATACAGATGAGGTTCTCATCACCCTTGATGCTGTAGTCAGTGGAGATGGTGATCTCTTGGCCTTGCTTCAGTTGGATCGGCTTTCCATCCTTCAACATACCAGTTCGGATTTCTGGCCCCTACACAGATATAACAGGATAAAACGCCATAAGTAAAATTTACGCATCCAAAAAAAACCATACGAGTGACGATAGTTTCATATCCATAATCCATGCTACTAGATTCTCAATAAATACAGCCGATGCCAAAATAAACTTGGAATGGAAATTACTGTCAAATAGGGGCATGCCTTTTCTAAACCATTTCAAGCAACTAACCAGCTTGGAAATATTTCACATAAAGACACAAACTTGATTGAACAATGACCACATAAAGCCACACAACTGCTCATCAGGCGCCCAATTATAGTGCCAAAATAACGCGTTACCATATTCAGTATCACTCTAGCAATATTTTGATCCCATCTATTTGGGATTCCTAGCAAAACCTAAAAAAAATGAAACTTGTACATGTACATGAATCCATACAGAATCCACACACATGTTTCTGTCAGCGACAAATCTACGGCGAAGAATCCACACAAACCCAGACAGATCCATGAACCCAAGTGTCAAAACCCAACCCCCAACAAACAGATCAGACCACCAAATCACACCCAATTCCACACACTATACATTACCTTGGTATCGAGCATGACGGCGCAGAGGATGCCGGTATTCTCCATGGCCTTTCTCAGATTATCTAAGGTTTCCTGATGGTACTCGTGAGATCCGTGCGAGAAATTGAACCTCGCCACGTTCATCCCGGCTCTCAACAGCTTCTCGGTCATGTCGACGGACCTCGACGCGGGGCCCAGCGTGCACACGATCTTCGTCTTCCTCCTCTTCTCCATCGCCACCGTAGTTGTTGTCATCGAGGGCAGACCGTAGATGAAGAGAAGAGAACAGAGAATTCGATTCGAAGATGCTGTGTGTTCTGTTTGACGAGTCGAATTGTGCGGAGGGAGCGGCAGTGGTTTTTTTGTTTATTCACAAGGAGGGGGAAAAAAGGGGAAGAATTGTGCTGCAAGGGAGAGACTTGGAAATTTTGGGAAGTAATTGAACGGTAGGCCTTGTTGCGCACGCGTACCGCTACCTTCGACATTTATTTAGTTTTATAATTATGGGGAAAAAAAGGTGGTGTTAGGTTATGGTCGTTTTTAATGAGAATAGTACAATTTGAGTCGGCGGATGTAAAACAAAGACATGACAAAGAACTAATTAACACAAGGGTATTGGGAAGGAGGAAAAAGGGTGCTGCAAATAGATAACTGTAGTCTCATTTTCAAGATTAATTTAAGTTAATTTTTAAAAATTTTAGATTTTTTTTAATATTTATTTGAAGATTTCAAAGAGGACTATCGTCAACATGTTTGCAATTGTTGCACCCCACATTCTGATTGGAAAATTTTATAGGAAATTAATTTCTTAAAACAAATGATAAAGAAATATATATAAAAAATTGATATCGATGAAAAAATCCCTTTCGAAGCGTATTTCGTCTTTTTAAAAGTGATTTTTATTATCTTGAATCGAGACATTTTAAATCTTTTTTTCTTTTTTTTTTGATTTAGTCAACTTACTATATAATGCTGTCTACGAACGAATCATCCTGGTTAGTGTCTGTTGTATCATGTCCGGGAAAATAGAAGTTCAGAGAATAAGCAGGCCCTGGAACCAAAGAGAATACGAAGGCCCAAACATGTCCGGGCTGGGCCAATGCCTATATGCATAGCTTACATGCAACGCAGCCGCCGCCCATATGTTAGCTTACATCCAACGCAGCCCGGCCCATCAACACCTATAAACCACCCAACCCAACCGATAATCAAAACAAAAAAACACTAAAAAACAAACAAAGCAAAATGAAATCAAAAAATTAGGGCAAATGAGAAACCAAACCAGAGCAAATCACTGATTCAGTGAAGCACACCAAACCGCTTCCCGCCATGGAAAGCACCGAATCCGACCCCGTCACGATCGCAGCCATCGACGACGAATCACAATGCGACCGCATCGACAGCGTCGACTACTACTTCCACCGGATCGGCGCCGCAGTCCCCGTCGTCTCCCCCTCCACCCCGTTCGACCTCGCAAACCCTCCGGTTCAGCCACTCGCGGTCAGCGAGTGGCGGGGGATCTTGTTCGTCGCGCACGGGGAGGGGTTCTGTGTTGCGAGGACGAGGGACGTGGTGGAGTTGGCGAAGGAGATGAAGGATAAGGGAGGTGGTGGTGTGGGGTGTGTGGTGGAGAGGTGTGTGGTTGATGTTAGG
>JAOVYX010006523.1:2679-36535 GCA_035668315.1 Drosera spatulata | reverse complement strand
TTTCGATTGCAGGTATGCCCCAAGCAGCACCTGAAGGCTCTTAGAGAGAGCTTGATTATATTTAGATGTGTCCACAGTCTTTGGATATTATGGCGGATCAGTTGTCTAAATGTAATAAATGATCTGCATAGCTTCCGCTTTAGGTGTTGTAACTAAACATGTATTTAGGATTGTAAGTTGTGACTATAGTACTGTTTGTGTTTTCCTTGACTTCTGTACTCCTAAAACCAGTCCGGTTGTTAGCCTTGTCACGGACCGGGTCCGTGACGGCAGAACGCTCACCTGTCTTCCTACGTGGAAAGTCGTGGCGTTATAAACCATAACCATGAGAGCATTCTTCTTCGAACACTCCCGAATGAAGTGAGGGTCATCGCACAAGAAGCACTTTACCTCACCTTTGGACTTTGCCGTGTCCTTGGACGTGTTTCTGTTCCACCCTCCTCGCTCCTTTTTTCGAGTCACTCCTGCTAGCGAAACTCTAAGTCGGTTTGATCTCTTCATGGGTCTCTTTTTCACCTTTCTCGAAGTCACCCCTCGACTTGTTGTTCTTTGGAGAGTCGCTCTGCTTGAATTCGATGAATGACTCTACCGTCACTATGGCCGTCGCAAGAGTTTGGACACCACGTCGTTGTAACTCTTGTTGTGCTCACGGTTGAAGTCCATCCTCGAAGTAGATGAGTTTGTCTCCCTCGGACATGTCGTTGATTTAGAAGAGCAACTCCGTGAAATTCTTCACGTACTCCCGAATCGTGCCCATTTGCCTCAGCTTCCACAATTGTATCTTGGCTTCATGTTGGGCATTCTCCGGATAGAAGTGGAGTTTGAGATCCTTCTTGAAGTCATTCCACTTCTCCATGGTGAGAGTTCCCGCTTGAACGTCACTGTAACGACGACGCCACCACATAGTCGTCGTGTTCGAGAGAAACATAGATATGGCCTTGATCTTCTCCTCTTCTTCTTTTATGCCCAATAGTTCAAAGTATCGTTCCATGTTAAAAAAGAAGGTGTCGACCTCCTTACCATCTCGTTTCCCGGTAAACGGCTTTGGCTTAGGGGGGCTCGAACCGCGCCATCTTCCCATAGCTTGCTCCACCATTTGCTATGATCGCCTTGCATAGCGATGTTTTTCTCTCAAGACCTTCATCTCTTCTTGGAGAGTGGGCTACGAAGAATGTCCAAGAATGAGTTGAGAGTACCTTGCAACACACCCCAGAGGCATTCCTCCCGAGCCTCGATAATATCGTTGCTAGGCACATCTTCCTCCAACCGATCCGTCATCTTAGTCACGATCTCTTCCACCCGCGAGAGTCGTGACTCCATGGCCGCTTGAACATCTTTCGACTTTCCTCTTCCTTTGCGCATGGTTACATTTGCGATGTTCACTTCCTCGGGAATCCTATGCTCAACAATGCTTGAATCTGCAATCTCTCGAACCACGGTTCTGATACCAACTGTCACGGGGATAGAATTTCGTTATCCGTGCGGCACTCGACATCCAAAGACGATTCTTGAGAACGCAAGAGAATTTTGGATTTGGAAACAAGCTTTGTATTGAGAACATTTAAGGGTTTACAAAGTTTTGAGTTTATAAGAATGTGAGTTATGGGATGTCTTGGGATGGTTTGGCCAAAAGGCCTCATCCCTATATATACATCCTCATGGAGAGTTCTACCCTTAACATCTAGACTTTTCCATACCTTTCTCCTCCTAAGTATGTTCAAGAGTCCTCTAGACTTTTTTTCCTAGATATTTACATGGATTTCTCTAGAATGCCTCGTAACTAGAGAACTCTAGAGAAGTGTAGAGTATTCTAGTCAACTCTAGAAAAGTATGGAATTGTTTAAAGAAATATGAAGAACTCTTGACAATTTATCAAGAGAAACTCCTTGAATTAGCTCGTCCGTGACAAGTAGCTGATGCCAAAAGCTTAATATTTCTCTCCGTTGCAATCCTGAACATGTGGTTAATTTGTTTTGGAATTGTTTTTTTTTTTTTTTCCTTAGTCATTAGGCCTCTATTTAGGTTCTAGTTTCTGAACAATGACACTGATAGAGAATTTGTGATCCTATTTTCCTCAATTATCTGGGAGATGCTGAGAAACTATTAATGTTGTATTATCTTCAAGGTTGGAGGTTGATAGTAGGCACAAAAATGAGGTGATGTTTTTCTCATTCTAGGAGATGGATACTCTCACTTGACCTGTCTGGGTTGCATCATCTATGTAGCTGTGTCTATTAGAATGGTATATGAAAATAGGAGGAAGAGCATCTACAGAATCTGCTGCTTGCTGTTTTTTTTTTTTTTTTTTTGTAATGTTCTAGATTTCTTAATTCTATTTGCTTCAGTTCGTATGAAGCCTTCTCTGTTTTTTCTTTTTTCTTTTTTTTTTTCTTGCAACAATTTTCTAGATTCTTTTTGGTTTATACAGTTGGGCTCAGTATATTATAAGGTGATAAGGTCTATCATTTAATTACAACTTTGTCATCCCCTGACGATTAGGAATGCGGTCCTTATGGACTCTATTGATTTTAACGTGGACCTTATGATGATTTATTTTTTTTGGTCATTATTTTGTTTGCTGATGGTATGATGTAATGTTAATATTCCTAGACTATTTGTTTGCTGATGGTATGATGTAATGTTAATCTTCCTAGACTATGTTTTTATGTTCCTCTACTTCTACCTGCAGGTTGGTGCTGGATGCAGACAGTATTCCCATTGTAGTCCCTTTTGTACATACAGGGATGCAAGAAGTCGTGCCCATTGGTGCAACACTTCCAAGGGTTGGGAAGACTGTAAGTTTCCGTGCTTCTCCTTGCTTCCCAGACAATTGCAGTCTAACGTATAATAGTAGCTCTGACCTTGTGGGATCAAATCCAACTGAAATGGCCAAGATATTATTCACCGGGAGCCATTTCAAGAATAAGCTTCTGATACATGATTGAAATAGACTGACATTATAGAAGGAAAAAGCAGCTTCATGTGCCACCCATATTTGGTATTTCCCATTGCTTGGGTCCATTTGTGAACGGTGAACCGTTTGTGTTTGTGAGTTAATTTGTGTACGAATCTGCAGGTGACTGTACTTGTAGGTGACCCCATCCACTTTGACGATTTACTTCATCCAAATTCTAATAAGCTTTCTTCAAGAGAAAGTTTATATGACGCCCTATCCTCAAGGATAGGTGAGCGGCTGCAAGAACTGAAAGCGCAAGCGGACAAGCTAGCCCTTGAACAATCCGCTCAAACCAGAAAACCTCTTGACACCATAGTTGGAGCCACAGGAGCTCTAGAGCAGGTTGACTGGGAGTTATTTGGCATGAGCAGCCACATGATCTCCCACGACGAAACCAATTCCGATGAAGGAATGCCAATTACACAGCAGATTCTTCCCCAAATTCTTCCACGACAAGAACCAGCTGCAGCCTCTGATCGTTATATCAGAGTAGGATGTTACGGGAGCGGGATTGTGTCTAGAATCCATAGATGCATTGAATCTACAGAACTGAAGGGATATGCTGCAGTGAACTTCTTATTAAATCGATCGAAGAACTCTATTGCAATATCCACTGATGTTAGTCTGTTGAGGGCGTGGAGACAGTTTCTACAACTGAATGGGCCGATTCAGCTGCAGTATGCTTACACTTCGTTGTAGAAGTATTGCCGATCTTGTTCGCCGATGTAAATACACAGGGCATACTAAACTAGAAGACGGACTGTAATGTATGAATCGATGTGTTGGTGTATGCTCCAGCGTTCAGTCAGGGGGCAAGATTCCTTTTGTTTAGTCATAGGCTAGTGTTAGAATATGAGCGAGTTATTTGTTGAATGAGGCATATTAGTCCAGCTTGTATGTGTTAGACCGATGTGGCTGTGAATTAATTTATCAGTGTGATCGTGAAGCCTGGGGTTTTGTTTTACTCAACATTTTGGACATTGTCATTAGTAAACAGGGATTATCATTGCTCGTTTCAAACTATCTTACACATGAATGGGATGAAACCCGTGTTTTTCGTGATCGATTGATGGGTATGAATATGAGATTTTTATTACTTTTGATATTTATGAAAATGTGGCAACTGGCAAGGATCATCAATTATCAATATCAGGACTCAGGTTGTTGCCATTGCCTAGGAGGAAATTTGTATGGTTATGATTTCAAGATGAATTTGTGAAAAACAAATTTGACTTCCAGTGACTACTAATCAAGCTCTATCTAAAAAATCATAAAGTATTGTCGTAATTTTATTTCACGGAATGAGTAAATCGACTCAACCCCAGATTGACAAACTGGTCTCTCTCGTACAACACAAACATGATCTAGGACAAATCATTTCGAACCACTTTTCTTTGAACTCACTTTGCCTGCCACTTCCCCTTCCCAATTCAAAACACAAACCTCACCTCACAACAGCGACTTCGACTTCGAGTTTCTCGAATTCAAACAACAATGGCGGACGAAGAAAAGCTGAACCCGAAGCAGAAAAAGGAGATCGCGAAATGGTTCCTCCTCAACGCACCCGCCGGCGAAATCCACTACGTCGCCAAAGGTCAGTAACTCCATTACCAATGACGTTGCTGTGTTGTTGAATTTGTGGAATTCGATTTGGTGACGATTTGGATTGATTAGGGTTTTGGTGTGGTGTGCATTTGTAGATGTGAAGGCGATTCTGGAAGGCGACGAGGAGGTGTATGAGTCGGCGGCGTCGGAGGCGTTTCCTGTGTATAATAAGTCTCACATGATCTGTCTCGATTTGCCTGATCGCAGCGGCGAGGTTAGTGTTCGAAATCCAGGATGCTAATGTTGTTTTTCTACCTGATTGACTTTAGGTTAACAAGGCTTGGCTTAGTTTGGTGGTGATTCTAGGGTTTTGATATATGTTCTGAATTTCTGATATTTTTGGTGGAATGTGCGAAGGAGCAAAGTGCGAAGGAGAAGTTTGAGAATATTTGACTAGGGTTATCTAAAGTACAGACGCTCAAGTGCTTAATCCACTTGGTTGGGAACTAGGATTCATGTTAAATTGTTAATGCTTTTATTTGGTAATGTATGAGAACCAAACACTACAAGCCGTGAATTTCAGGAGAATAGAATTGGAGTGATTGTACTCATCGATCCTTTCTCCGCTCTCCTCTATATGTGTTGTCGTGGGTTGAGTTGGTGGGGAGGGGAAGGACATGCCAAGAGACAAAAAAAATGATCTGATCTGTCAAAATGGGATGTGAACATCTCCTGCCACCCACACACCAATCTCTGCTAAGAGCCCCCTCCTTGAATGGGGAAAGGACCCAATGACTAAAAAAAAAATTGAATTAGGAGCCGTCTAAGGTAAAAATTTTATGTACGATTCTATAGAGTGGTAGCAAAGGTGACTAATCTTTTAATATTTTCACCATCACGTCGGAAGGAACTATGGAGTATACATTACTGCATGAGAACAGAAGAAAGTGGAGTTCCATGTAGATGATCGTATATGTTCGTACTTAGTTGATCATCAGGACTGCTACAACGTTTCTATTAACTTTCGTCAAGTTTAATGTTCATAATGTTCTTACAGGTGATATTGACATCATTTAGCGAGGTTGGCAAAAACGAGTATCTTGATCCTAGGACCGCCCAAGTTGCTATTGTTGATCATGTCAAACAAGTAAGCTTTTTCAGTAACTGTGGTACTTTTCCCTTCATCATGATGCTTCTATTTGGATGATGTTTGGTACCCTTTAATTTCCCATAGCGGATTCGTTTATGAGATAGACTTAGCGCTTAAAAAGGCCCTTATGGATAGAACTAATAGATTGGAAAAGGGAAAAATAGGTAAACAATAGGAGGAAGTGATGACAGGATAATATTTGAAATTAAGTGAGGTCGGTGCTAAGTGAATGAAGATAGATTATTGCTGTTATGAAACAGACGTGAAGGAGCATATAATCATCAGCATATATGGTGGCTTCATGATTGGAATTTGGCTAGAGTTGGTCTATGGACCAGTGCGGAATGTATGAAGTATGCATTGCACAAAATTCTGCTACTTGCTTCTGATGGAAACTAACTAATCTATGGATGTAACATATCTGTCGTAGTTATTTCTAGCAATCTGGTGAAGATGACTAAATGTTTACATCATTTTATCTTTATGATTTGCTAAACTTAATCAGGTTTGTACAGACGTCAGACCTGCAAGTGATGAGGAACTTTTATCTCCTTACATTGAGGAATTCAGGTATATTCATTTTCCTCTTGGCATGAGTTTATGCTTCTCTCTGTTATTCAGGTTCTGCTATATTTTATCAGTACGAAGCTATCTCCAGGATCTCTTTCAATAATTTTGAGATAACTTTGGGCATGGAATTAGAGTAATCTGTTGTGTACGTTCTCATAATTGTTGGCTTATGATGTTGAGTTGTTTGCCTTATGGTCTGACTACGAGTGAGGAGGGCCTAGGTGTATTACACACTTCAAGCCAGCGGGGACTTGGGTGAGGAGATGCATTGCGGAGTAAATCATTTGTTGGATTCATACCCTGACTTGAACTCTTAGTGAAGTTGATTCCTCGGTGAACTTACTTGGAAAGTGAGGAATGTTAGGTGTCAGGTGGCTGTTTAAGACACTCTAGGTTCTGATCCTTGGGCCACTTGGTTATTTTGTAGTTCTAAGAAAGATACTCCTACTAAAAGTCTAATGGGACACTGCAGAATGGGCAATTGTCGGCGATTATTAGGCTTCCATTTTCCCCCTAAATTGCTTTATTCCAATGGCAGATGTGCTCTGGATGCAGAAGTGATCAAGTACGTGAGTGAAGCCTACCCTAAAGGTTTTTGTTCAGTTTATTGCACGAATGGAAAGGATGTGGATGGACCGGGATCAGATTTTGAGTTCATTGTTGTAATTTCTGCTGCCAGGCATAGCCCTCAAAATTTCTGGTCAGCCACTAAAACAGAAAAGCGGTGTCTTTTTTCTGTTATGCGTGTCTTAAATTTTATGCTGTAATTTGAATATTCACTTTGCACCCTGATTGCTAAATAATGCTAATAATATCACTTGCTTTCCTCACAGAGTAACTGCTTAGTCTGTGTACTGTTCTGTGTAAACGAAGGTTTTCTTCTAAGATTTTCCTTTTAATTTGTCTAAGGGACTTGGATGCTACTCTGGAGTCTTTGTGTCTTTTTTTACTCCTCTGATCTACCTACATGTACTTCTAGACTGAGAAAGGTGATCTACCATTTGTAAGTTTATTGAAATGTCCACAAGCTATTTTTCGAGGGTGACTTGAATAATTGGATTCGAGGACCTGACGCATCAACAACTTTGGTTGGGTGGTGTCTGAGTGTCTATTTTAGACCGATACTATTGATGTTGCTAGAAATGTAGAGGTAGTTATTGAAGTATGGTTAATCTAGAATCAAACATCTGAATCTCGTGGCCTCTGGATAAGATTCAGAATATTATGAATTTTTTATAAAGCTGCTTTAGAAATAGATGAATGAGATGTTTGGTATAAGATTTATGCTATTCATAGAACGCTTGAGGGACCTCTTGGATCTTCTGGAGAGCAAACAGTGTTTGAGTTCCATAAAAAGCAGGCCAACATATTAAGTCTTCTATGTCGAATTTTCCAGCAATGGCAGTTGGAGATCAATCTGGAACATTGATTTCAAGGACGAGGAACAAATTGTAGAAGTGAGGGGTAAACTGCAGGTGTGTTACGTTTCACCTATTTTTTCGAGTTCCTGAATACTTGATCTCTGTGGCTGGAACGGGTTTTGTTAAGCCTAGAATCTGCACGGACCAGGTACTAACTATTTCTATCTTACTTCGTTCAGGTGGGGGCCCATTATTTTGAAGAGGGAAATGTGCAGTTAGACTCACAACACGAATGCAATGATTCAACCATATTTCAGGTATCATCTCAAATTTATACATGGGTCATGGGTGACCAACTTGTTGAGGGATGTTATTCCAGCATGTCAAAGTCAGAAAAGAAAAGACAAACAAGTTACAAGTTTAACGAGATATAATTCTAAGTTAACAAAAAATCTAATTTCACTTCTTGTGATTCTTCTGTCATGTGTTGTGTTCTGCTTGATATTGCAGTCTCCAGAAGATTCAGCTACTACCCTAATCAGCATCGTTCGCCATCACGAAACTGAATACCTGGCATCTCTTGAGGTTGTCACTTATTTTCTGCGAAAAAACAATAATTATGTTGGGAAGCTCCTGAATCCTGACTGGATGCTATTTGGTTTTTCAGGCGTCATATTTGAACTTATCAGATACTACATTCAAAGTAATTCATCTCCCTCTCCCTCTCCTTCTCCTTGCCTCACTCTATCTAAATCCAGTCTTTTGATGAAGCCTCTAGACAGCAGTTTGGGTTGCTATTGGCTGGGTATCGGTGAAACATTAGTTTGGAAGGAAAAAAAATTAAAAATTCAGGATGAGGCACATAGTAATAAAATGTGTGCAGATCTCATGATTCAAGTTCTTCTGCCTTAACTTACTGATATGCTCTCTTTCTCGTGACGGTCTCATGGCAGGATCTTAGAAGGAAACTTCCGGTGACTCGCACCCTATTCCCATGGCATAGCACACTGCAGATTAGTCTGACAAGAGACCTCTCAAAAGAGCTCGGAGTCAACAAGTGATGGCGATGACACAGTGAAGATGCACATTAATGGTTAGGCATTACATTATTCCTCGGTGCATACGAGTGAGCGGATTGTGAACGGAGCATGAGAGGTGAAAGATAGGTCTTTTCCCAGATCTAACAGGATGTTGCTCCATATTTATTTAATTTTTTGGATTTGCATCAGCAAGTCAAAACTCTCTTGTGGTCACAAAATAGCAGAGATTGATAATGAGAAGGGATGTATCATGTCACTGTTTTAAAATGAGACTGAGTAGAGGTCACTGTTCATATAGTATTAGTACTTGCTTGATCTAGACCTTCATTTTTCCGTTTACATCATTTAAAGTTTGAGTGCTAATATACCGCTCCCTCCACCCAAATTAATTATGTTGCTAAATATTTCATTGGTTTGATTAGAGTTGGGAGACATAGGTAATAGTCCCTTCGTCATATAAAACATGTAAAAGCATAGCCTTGTCAAAGAGATACCAATGATCAATCTTCAAGAAGGCAAAAATTTCTTTTTAAGGATGTAACGGTACCTAAAATCTATGACAAGCAAATATCTTCAGAATCTTCAACATACATATAACATGATATCACACGCATTTCACCCATGGAAACTTTCTTCGGCGTGAGATTATCTCCCGCTGAAGTGTGGTGTTAATCTTTCCTCACATTCTTCACATATTTGTTGCTTATGTTTTTTGAGCTATATTTGTTGTGTTCAGTCCTCTTATTGAGATTGCACAGATGACGGATCTAAAGCTGATTTCTGGCTGCGTAGTGCGGATTTACTTCGTATTGGATCTTGGTCTTACGGCAAGGAATCTGCATCACAAAATATGTCACGTGTACACAGGACGGACCCACCGTGAGGCCCTTGGGGCAGTGTCCCCACTAGATTAATACATGAAGAAGAATATATGTTATGATACAAATAGATTTAGGTGTATCTATTCATAATAAATGATCAAAATTAAAAATAGATTGTGAATGTGTTTTGAATCAATTTGATGATAATGAATTTATTAATTATTGAACTCTCATATCAAAATATATCTTTTTATTATATTTTAATCTTAATCATTAATTTTAATTAAATATATTTAAATTTATATATTTGATGATATATATTGACGGTGTTCCAACTTATACCAATAAGAACTGACCTGCCATGTTGTTTTGTGGGGACTTCTATGAAGTAGAGGTCATAGGTTCACCTCTCTCCATTCCCTCATGAAAACTGCAAGTCTACAATACCAAAATAAACAGAAAATAAGAAGGATTTCGCAAAATAAGGATTTATATTTTGGGATCACAAATGATTTGTGGCAAGCTTTGCAGAGAAAGAATCAAGATCTTATAAATACGCTTACTCTGATGAATGTTGTGAAAGGATGATTGTAAGACATAAGAGGTAATGGATTTGATGATAATTTGAATGAAGTCAGCGATTTTTACAAGAAGCATCAATTTAGACCTCTGTACTCAAATCTGTCCACATTTGAATGGAATATGAATGAATGGAATAATCGGAGAAAAAATATGGACATGAAATATTCGGAGAAACAATGGTGGGCCATGCATAGAAAATGGAGTCAAAGAGCTGATTGTTTTCACTCTCTGTATATAGCTGATCATTTGAACCTGATCACCTTAGGAGCAAAACTCATCAACCTACGCAAGCTGTTCGGCGAGAACTGCCTGGCGAACAAGTGACAGATGTCGGGCTTATTCCCGATGCACAAATAAGTATGGTTACTCCTCAATGCCTCTAAGAACTTTGTTGTAGCTTTGCAATATTGATAAGTCAACTTCGTGTTCTAGTTCCTCTTCGACAACATCGTGCTAACAAATGTAGGCAAGTAATGCTCGTTTGTATAGCAAGCGTTTGCAATATTTCTCAAACAACTCTGCATACTTCTTGTCAGACACCTCCTCTAATGCTAGGTCTCAATCCATCTCGAACCACTACGACCCCTTCCCGCCATTGCGAGAGCATGATGCCACGACCTGGGACTTGTTGGAGTTGATGAGGTATGAATAAACAGTGGAGAAGTTGAAGAGCGGAATGCAGGATTCTAGAGAGGGGGGCCACGTGCTCGTTTCAGGAGTAACAACATTTTTTTTATCTGGATTATTTTAAAAAAATTATAATATTTTTTTTGATAAATTTTATATCTAAAAGATATAAAATCAATCAAATTGGGTATAATATACTTATTATTTTTTATAAATGTTATTATAAATATCACTATCATTTTATAAATATATTTTTATTATTAAAATCCATAATATTTTAACACACATTAATCAATGGTCAAAAGATCGTATCATTATACAATAGAAATGTGGAAGAATTTTTTGATTTATACTTCACATGTCAGATTTTTATTGGTTTACACATGTCAAAATCTCATTGATTTATACATAATTCTTAACAAGATTATTATTATTAAACATATGAAGGATTTGGATCAAATCATTAATAAACAGATCAATTTGATTTAATATCAAAAAAGTAATTATATTATGTCAAATTTATATATTAAAAAAATAAAGTAAAAATAAAAATAAGATATAAATTTATGAAAATTAATAAATTCTAAAAAATAATTATTTTATCCAAAATGTAAAAAATATCAACGGAACGGATCTAATGTATTTTAAAAGGGGGAGAGTAATTCAAGTACTAGGATGCTTTAGGATTAAGATGAACTCAAAAAACAATCTTTTCCAAGGTACGGTTGTCAAGAGGCGGGCCCCACCTCAATTAAGACAAAACCCCACACTCCACTAACCACCAGCAAACTCCGTGCTCCCTGCTCCGCCGCCGCCATCCTCCTTCGCCGGATCCATTCACTCCATGGCCGCCGCCGCCGATGAAAAATCAGTCCCGACCTACCAGCAGAGCCTGATCATCAATGAATCAGAAGCCGCCGCCACCGATCTTCCTCATCCCGGCGAGAAATCGCCGTTGTCCTCGGCGAATGTGATTACTCGCAAGGAGAGGACGAAGCGTGTCGATTCGCTCGATATCTTCAGAGGATTCACCGTCGCCGTAAGTCTTCAGTCACTGTGTTCTGTTGTGGTGTGGTGTGTTCTGTTTTGTTGTGCTGTGTGTTGTTGAGGTTGATGAGTGGGGGATTGTGTTTGATTTTGCAGTTGATGATTCTGGTTGATGATGCGGGAGGAGAGTGGCCGATGGTCACGCATGCACTGTGGGATGGATGCAACCTTGCGGATTTCGTCATGCCGTTCTTCTTGTTCATTGTCGGAACGGCTATTCCTCTTGCTCTCAAGGTTTGGGTTGATTCCAAGTGTTAATTATTACTACTATTGTTGTTGTTAATTGTTTGATTCTATCTGTATGTTGTTTCTGTTTACCTTGAGTGTGAATAGTGAATCAATGTTCTTTTTTTGTCTCGTAGAGGGTGCCGAATAAACTATTGGCAGCAAGGAAAGTGATTTTTAGGACTATCAAGCTCCTGTTTTGGGGCATCCTGTTACAAGGTTAGAGTTTCAAGCTCTTGCTATTTTACCTTGACAATCATGATGTACTCTCTCTTGAGCTTCTCGTCGTGGACCTCTCTGCCTCATGCTTGACCTTCTGTGCTTTAGGCTTTACCTTTTATGAATGTGGATTTCACAACAGTAAAATAATGTCTCCTGATACGCTATTATGTAGACCCTGTGAAAATTAAGGAAGAAGGCAATTTTAGCTCTAGATATTTCATCAGTGCATTCCTAGTGATGTCATGAGATTCATGTAGTCGTTCAGTACTCATGGTCTTGCCCCCTAAAGAGTAAAAGAGCGTAAAACATTCCATTGATCGGCCTTAATCATGATTTTTTCTTTAATCTTTTCATGTAAGCTAAGAAACGTGAGTATTGGAAACTGAAATCATTGTGGTTATTTCCTCAAGGTGGGTATTCTCATGCTCCCGATGAACTAACATATGGGGTTGATATGAAGAAGACAAGGTGGTGTGGCATTCTTCAGGTAATGTGACTTTGGTTTTCCATGGCGAGATGTCCCCCAACATAAAAACGTTCTCTGCTGCTCATTTTCAGAGGATTGCTTTGGCATATCTGGTGGTGGCTTTGCTAGAGATAGCTACTAAATCAACTCAAACAGAGGAACAACCAATTCGGGGATTCTCTATCTTTAGAGTATACTGTTGGCAATGGTGACCTTGCTGTTCTAAGCTGGGATAAGATCAATTTTTTCGTTACCGAAGAAGTCAAGTGTTCCTGATGTTGAGTTTCCTTGCGACTTTTCTGTTTTTCAGGCTAGCCGGTGATTGTATTCTTATTATCTACTTCTCTGTGCTTTATGGAACATATGTTCCAAATTGGGAGTTCACTGTCCAGAGAGTAGACTATCCCGACTATGGAGAGCATTTCACTGTGAGCCTCTTGCCCCCGGTGTAACTACCATTCCTTGCATTTGTTGATTGATTTTGTATCTCCTGTGCATTTGATGATTTGACATGGTACTGGTAATATAAGTGCTGAAAATGATAGTAGTATAATTTTTTTGTGAAATCGCAGCGTCTATTATTCGGTAGTTTGCAAAAGCATGTTCCTTTCTCCATTAAGAAGATTTTGGTGACTATACATTTTTTTGGCATGCTGATGCTACATTCATCAATCAATACCATTCTCGATTCACTTGACATCATTGTAGATAGAGATTTACATTTTACACCAACGATTTCATGTTGCCTTGGTAACGTGTGGCGTTAGAGGGAAGCTGGATCCACCTTGCAATGCAGTGGGATACGTAGATAGGCAAGTGTTGGGGCTCCATCATATGTACCAGCATCCAGCCTGGAGGAGATCTAAGGCGAGTTACTTTAGGCTTCGTTTGGCTTGCTTTACGATTCTGATATTTTGATTCTTATTACATGTAGCAGGATCCAATTGGTGAATTTTCGTTCTTCCTTTTCTTCTGTCTTATAAGTGATATCTTTTCTTTCTTTTTCCCCGAAGTAGTGCAGGCTTGTACAACTAATTCGCCTTACGAGGGTCCGCTACGTCCTGATGCTCCATCTTGGTGCCATGCACTATTTGAGCCCGAAGGCATTTTGAGATACATTCTGCACTGTTATACAACTCTTTTTGGGTTCGGTTTGGGTGACTTGGAATAGTTGGGCATAATTCGGTCAACCATGCAACATAAAGACCTGCATTTCCAAACAAGAAAAGGAAGAGTGGAAGTGTAAGAATGAGTTGAAGGAATTCGGTCATTTTGTGATAGATCAGTGAGTGATGTATTCATGAGAGTATTTGATGTGCTTTTACATTGTATTCATCGTGTTAAAATGCAGCTCAATATCAGCAATCCTCTCAACAATAATTGGTGTACACTATGGCCATGTCCTTGTACATATGAATGTCTGATCTTTGCCTGAAAAGAATGAAGAGCTACTTATATCAAGTCCAGCTTGCTTGCTCTAACTTGCTCTATGAAACCAGACTCATGCTGACAGATTAAAGGACTGGATTCTGATGGGCCTTGCCCTCCTCGTCATCGGAATTATCCTTCATTTCACACACGGTGAGACTGATAATGGTTAACGCTAGTAGATCCTTGCATGTTATTTTTGTAACCCTCTTGGTATTCTCTCTTCAAATGCAGCAATGCCTTTGAACAAGCAGTTGTACACCTTCAGCTACGTGTGTGTGACCCCTGGTGCAGCAGCTTTGGTGTTCTCCTTTTCCTATGTTATGGTAATCATCAACATTATTGTCTAAACCTTACCATCCCACCATGTTGAATCCCATACATGAACATATTTTGCTGATCTAGTTTCTGTAAGATAACGTTCTGTTATACAATGGTATAGCTAATATCACTGTGGTGCATTGCCAGGTTGACATGATCGGCTTCAAGTGTTTATTTTTCCCGTTGAAGTGGATTGGTATGAACGCTATGCTTGTCTATGTTATGGCAGCAGAGGAATCTTTGCTGGATTTATCAATGGATGGTACTATGGTGATCCCCGAAATACACTGGTAAGTGATGTTAAGCCTTTATTTTTCTAACCTTCCCCCCTTCATCTTTTCGGCAAGGGGTACTGTTGACCCCGTAGCATGAACTACTTGGTGAAGAAGAGAAAATAATTGCTGGAAATCGCTTTAGTCTTTCGCGAATCATACCGGTTGCAGGTACACTGGATACAGAAGCATATTTTCGTTGAGGTCTGGCATTCAGAAAGAGTAGGCATCTTGTTGTATGTAATCCTCGCGGAGATCCTGTTTTGGGCTGTAGTTGCAGGCATCCTGCATCAACTCCGGATTTATTGGAAGCTGTAGTTCAATGATGTTGTCTGTGTAGAGTTTGAACTTCTGTTGCAGCAGGCTGAGCACAGGAATGTGAATGATGCGAATGGAGCTCAACTTTCTGATCAAGCCAAAGTCAGATTGACAAACCCTTGAACATGCAACATAGAGGTTATGGTTTGGCGGTTGTATAGTACAGGATTCAGTGTAATATTGTACATTGTGTACCATGGTTGTATGATCACAGGATTCAGTCAAATATTCTGTAATGTGCTGTGTAATATTGTACATTGTGTACCATGGTTGTATGATCACAGGATTCAGTCAAATATTCTGTAATGTGCTGATCATTATCAGTTATATACATGCCGTTCTCCGATGGAAGACTTTCTACTGCTCCAACCTTGAGACTTCTTACTGATCCCAAATGTTTCAGGAATTAATATTAGTTTTAACTTTTCACCCTGTTAGCAGTAGAGCTGGTTTATCACAACTCTCATCTTGGTATTTTAAGCTCCCGAGTATCAGCTCACTGTCGTCTCATTGATATCAGGGTTGTCTCGAGTACATATCAGCTTTGTTGAGATATAAACCCATATCAGTACAGACACATAAACGATACATGTACAAAAGAAAGCACCTGAATGAAAAGAGGCAAATTTGTGGGGTCATTGATAGATCCAGACGATCATTATTTCAAGCAGAAACGAGTATAATGGTTCCACAACTAATACAGAGCAACATCCGTGACAGCAGTATGAATGTTGATACACGTTGAAGAAAACCAACTCAGAGGATCTTCATCATTAAAATAAAGCAAAATATTTTAAGACCACACACAAGAACAAAACTTAATACTCTTCGACGACAAACTGCAAAAACTAAAATCTCAAAAACAAGCAACAGCAGCGAATCATACTAGTTGATGCAGATAGAAGCAATAGGCTATCAAGTGCCTCTTTTAACACTTGATCTCCTTCAGGCCATAGGCAATGTATAAGAAAGTTGGGTCCGAGGCACCATCCTTGTAGTAGGCAAAAACCAAGCTTCCATCATCGTGCATGCTCTCGCCAACAAAGCTGCAGAATCACCACCAGAAATTTGAGTGAGTAAATAAAACTTAGGACTAGATGCAAACAGACAGATATATCTTTACACTCAGGGAAAGGAGGAGATGGCAAGGAAAACGAGTTACAATTGGAGATCGCTAAGCTTTGACAAAATGTACTTCATGGCACCCTCGATGTTCTTCTTGAACAACTCTTGCTTCTCTGGCTCCAACTTGGGAGTCAAGGTCTTAATGTACCTTTTGAGAAAAGCAACAAATTGCTTCTTGTCGAATGCGGGTTGTTCCTGCACACAAGCAAGAGGTGAGCGATGTTGTCGAATTTGAAAAACAAGTATAGCAGATAGAAAAATCAATCACACAAACCTGTAGTCTAAAGGTGTCAACGATGTCAACAACCTTGACAGCCTGGTCATCAACACTTTCTTCTTCCTCACCGCCTTCAGCTGAAGGATTGGCACCGATGTCAACATCAACAGATCCTGTGACAACCCACTGCACAGAACCAACAGAATCTCATCATAATCATAATGCAAAGGAAAAAAATACATGATATACAAATGCTGAGGTGACACTGACCTTTCCCTCTACCTCCCAAAGCATCCCATTCTCGAGTTCCTTGTAGGGGAATGAGTCTGAGAGCAACTCATCACCTGCATTAAAAGAGTAAGGTTTAGCGATTATAAGGAAAAAAAATACTTTGTCATGAGCAAACTACCAAAAAATCGTTACGGCTGGTCGTGGCGAATAAGTGGACATAGTGAAAGTTGAAATACAATGCATTATGAGGATATTTCAAAGGACAAATTTAAGAACCCAACAAAAATCGGCAGGAGGACTAGTTGCCTAATGATTCCATGACAAAAGTGCACAGATTACTGCATTCGACACACACATCTAGAGAAGACAGAATGAAGTGAACAACAAAGAGAAGGCACAAAATAGAAGATGACGGATTTGCCTCGAACATAAATCAAGCGAACAGAGTCTAACAGAATTCACGGTTTCTGAAGCCTTACCACACAGATAAACTAAAGTACTTGCCTGTACCATGAACAGAAGAACATTGACTACTATGAACTCCCAAATATGATATGTTAAACCCTTTTGCACTAGTACACTTCTATAATTAAAAACCCACTACTTCCACATCTTGAATAGCAGAACAAATAGGAAACTACAACGCAATTGTTTATAAATCAATACCCAATATCATGGACATGCTCAGTACTTAACTCCTGCATCTCGAACTATAACAATATCACCGTAGCGACACAACAATCTAGCCCAATTGTTTATGAAACTCAACACAACAGGGTAACTCGAAACTACAATCAAAATCACTGTTTTCCAGCAAAACCCAATCAGAGGTTACGCAATTGAATCCCCAAACACCCACACATACACGGAACACCAAAGCCCCAAATCAATCACCAAATCCAATTCACAAATACCCATCAAGTCCAGATCTACGATCAATCCAATCAAAACTAATAAACTCAGATCCCAAAATCGACCTCCCAATCAAACCCACAAACAAAATCAAAACTTTACCCAAACAAAGCCACAATCATCACAAAAACCCGATCACAAACACAAACCCTAAATCTAAAAGTAAACAATTCTCGATCAAATTGAACTCAGGGAAAGTGAAATTGAGATTACCAGTAAGGAGATCCTGATAAACCAACATGATTGCTGCGCTTTTCTTTTACTGTTTTTCTCTCTCTAACTAGAATTCGAGAGCCTTGATCGACCTAGAGAGAGAAAGAACACGAGTTCGATTGCGAGTGCAAGATGATGAACTCGACGGCGAGGGGATATTATTTGTAGTGTCAGGGTTTGATTGGGGAGAGAATCTGAAAATAAAATTACGATAATGGGCTTATCTTCTGTGGGGATTTACGATGAGACGTGGTGTGGTTGGTTAATTGTGATGGCGTGGTCGACATTGGCTTGATGGGTCAATTGGCCATGCGGGTAATCTGGGCCGTTGGATCGTGTGTTGTCGCGGATTGAATGAATCCCAGCCGTTAGATTTTTTCCTTTTTGAAAGATTAGCGGAATTATGATTTTTTTAAATAAAATTAGATTTTGCTAGCGAGTTAAATTTGGGAAGGTTTCCTAAAATAATGATATGATTTTTTTAGAGGAAAATTTGGTTTTACTAAGATAAATTTATTTAAATTGTTGCTCATGATAATATTATCTTAATCATACTTAATTTGCCGCACTAAAAATATAAATATTCTGTTATCGTAAAAATCTCATCTTTATAAGGGAAAACAACAAATTTGATAGTACTATATCATATCGAACGATGCCGCAAGGACTATCAGTCTAGCATAATGGAAATAAAGAATCCACGGATAGATGCTGCGAATATGTCATCCAACTGTTTACCTTGTTTGATCTTTTTCCGTCATGCACATAAAAACACTGATACTCGTATCAATCAACAAAATAAACACAGCTTGCAAAAATATGAATGACTAATGTTATCAGTATTCTATAAAAAAAAATATTATCTGTATTCATCGTGATATTCAATTAAAACAGTTATACTAACCTATAGCTCGATTATTTAGTGTTTCGGACGAGTATTTTAAAAAAAAAAATTATTCAGTCTCCAATTTCATAACTCTTAGAGTAAGTCTAGTGGGATATGCAAATGAGGTTTTATTACTAAAAGATAACAATGACGTTAGAAATACAACTCCAATGGATTCATTTTCCCTAGGCAAATTTGAGTTTTTATTATTCTCTCCGTTTCATAATTTTTATAATATTTACGTATTCTGTATTATTCTCTACGTATGCATAAAAATTTTATTTTCATATCAAATCGCATCTGATCGTCCCGCAATATGTATTAGGTTGAAATACATAACTTATATAATCATTGATGTTTCACAATAAATTTATAAAAAAAATTACGTTTGATTGTCAATACACGTGTGTCAAACTTTATATCGACACATATATTAAATCAAAATATTATAACAATATTGAAACAAAAAAAGTATAATGATAGTCATATTTCACGTCAAAAATACCAATGGCCATATTTTCAAAAGAAAACATGCCAATGGTCCTTTTTTTGTCTACACACCAGTTTTGTGCCCAATCCAAACAAAAGAAAAAAAAAATACAAAAAAGCATATGTGTCATTGTGTACATCATTCATAAACAATATATTTTGACACATCCTTCATGAACAATATTGTCAAAATATATTTCGATCAAACAAAATATATTATCAAAATATAACACAATCACTGAAACAACATTGGCTGATTTAACAAATTGACACTATACATTCTCAAAATATAACTATATCTATATCAAAATAACACGATGCATTAAACTTGTTCTTACACGATGAATTTTGAAATTTACGTCAGACCGATATGATTTTAAGAACAGATAGAAGAACCTTCAGGGAAAACAATGAAGAGCATGAAATAGAACATAGAGCGCCTAGGAAAAGACTACCCATACGCCCCACAAAGCATTGGAAAGAAGTGAGGTGATGTTCATGAAGTTTGTCATCTCAACTCCGCACTACACCATTTCCAGTTACCAGTGTCTTTTGGAGCAGAGGAACATTCAACTCTCCAATCGTCATAATCAAGAAGATCAGAGAGAACAACAAATGATGGTAAGAGTCGAACGGGACTTTAAACAGAAGTCATGTATTATTGGTTTCCCATTTGCACACTTCCTATGGAAGCGATACCTCGACCTTAAACAAAGTTACAGATCCAATCCAATAAACTCATGGCAGAGTACACTAGCGTCGGCCAAGAACATAGATAACGAAATTATCCAAAGACAAACTTCAAGGGTAATACATCAGTATCCGTTAAGTTCAGAATCATGACTAAAACAACAGCTCCATCCATCGAATCGGTTGCTTCTCATTGCAGAATATCAAGCAATCTTTCCTGGTACCATATGCATCCTGTTTATTCGGTTTAGCTCCCGTCAGACACCTGCAATTCAGAGTTTTTTACCCTGAGATCTCACAACAGGGATAAATCATTACGTTAAGAGAACAGGGAAGAGCTGCATACAGATGGGGAACGAGACCCAGCTCGTGGAGGACTTTGGCTCGTTGGCAGCTGCTTATTCCTAGAAGGCTGAGCAAGCACGAGAAGGACACACAGAAACGAAAATAAGAATTCCCAAAAACAGAAAACCCAAGCTTTTGCATATGGCCGCAGCCAAATCAAATACGAAAGTTGATTTCAGTTTTGATTTTCAACTTACTGAACCCGCAGGAGATCTGGACCTTGAACGAGATCTGCACAAATGGGAGAACATCAATACATGTCTCTCAAAATATTCACAGGTAACCAAAGGAACATGCTATACCATTAACCAAATGATTTCTGATCCCATGCTCTACATCAGAAAATCCAGTCCATTCCTCGGCAAGTCCGGGAAGCTCATGGGGCAAAATCAACAAATAGGATCCAGATTGAACAGTTTGCATTTTGCATGTTCACTTGATAGTTGATATAAATCCTTAATCAATGTCCTACTCGAATAAATTTGCAGTCTCACGGATTGTAAGATGGCAGAGCCCAAAGACCATGAAAATCCAGCCCTATAATGCACCCACCAGCTTCATTGTCCCAATCCAGCACTGATGGGTAATCCACACCATGCAGAACAAATTAGAAATCTGAACGAGTAGTTTCATGGACAGGCACACCTAAAATTACACCATATTTCATTGACTGCTTTCTCAAAGGTACCTCACATGGTCGAGACTAAATTATAAGCTCGTTCTAACAAGAAAGAAAATACGTAAAAACCGGCACCCAACAAATGACCTACTCAGGCATATAAGTATGATTATTAAGAGTATCCTGCGTTCCAACCATGTCAAAGCTACGAAACTATATTTTCTAAGATGCAATTTGCATCCATAATAACACAGCTCCATACCAGACACAGGACAGCATATAAACAGCAATCCAAAAAGAAGATGACTGACAACAGTCAAACACAAGAAAGTACCTAGATACAGAGCGTGCAGGGGTTTTTACAGACCGTGAGGCAGAACGGCGTGGAGACATTGCCCTTGGCGACTTGCTGCATCAATTAAGTGAATGTCAGACATGAATCATCAACTAATCAATCAAATCCCCAATGACAAATTGTCATCACCTGTAACTGCGGCTGCGGGCAGGACTCAGACTCCTGCTCCTTGATCGTTTACCAGAGTCATACTCTCTCACCTGCCATTAAGGGAAAAAAATGTCAGGCAAAACAGGGAATACACTAAGGATGTCTAAAGATTGAAAAACAGCGACCAAACTATCACTCATGGTGACATTGGGAAGAAGAGATTATCAAAGTAGTGTTGTTATTATATAACAAGGCAGTTTCTGAAATTATAAACATTTTGTACGACATACGTGGATAGAAAGCGATATTTAAACAATTGACATGACATACCCTAATGTATGCACGACCAAATGCATTGCGAAATTCAGTATCATCCAGTTTCCGGACCTACAGAGAAAAAAAAAAGACAAAGGAAGAGTCAGTATCAAGATTCAAATCACCCACATATACACCCACTTACAAAACCTCCATAAAACATGAATCTAAAACAAACTCAAAGACTTACAGCTCGTTTCATATCCTCATAATTGGTGTAATCCACAACACCACTCATGCCTGCAATAACGGTAAAGAAGGCCAATAACTAAAAGCATGAGTTGACAAGAAGCAAATTTCCCAGAGAATCTAACTAAAGTTAATAAACTACGAAGAACATGGCCATGCTTATTGATACCAAGATAGGTCCGGAGAGATGCAACAAGAAAGCAAAGATTGCATCCTTAGTCAAAAGACAGAAGAAAATATATAACACAAGAACGTTTTATCCACTGCACAAGGAAACATGATAAAAGAGAGATTTCACGGTACTGACCACCACGATCACGGTAAACATCGGAAAAGCAGACATCACCAGCACGCCGCATGTGATCCTGGTTCATAGAATGGGAAAAATAACGATAAGGGGAAAAGTGATGAGAATTAACAGAGGATAAACCAAAAAAAAGAAAAAAAAAAACAACCGCAATCATGCCGACATTGCACATGCACCAGACCATATATATGAAAGCCAAATTCCACTCCTTTTACTGTACAAGTGTACTAACCTTTAAGTCTTGCCACGAAGCAGAGGAAGGCAAGCCAGTAACCAGGACTGAGGAAGAAAAGAAAAACATGAGAAGGCCATTTGATAGTCACAAAAGTATCACAAACATGCAAGTAAAATGGATGGCACACCTCGATAATCTGAACGTCTGGAAATTCCAGCAGCACGATGGTTGCTGCTTCGATATCGGTCTGATGAGTATCCACGCCCTCCATGTGCAAGTTCAACCTATGATGATAAGTAATGGAAGCCAACTTATAGAACGCAATACTAGAATAAAAGTGGAGGCTATTCTAATATTTAGAAATAGCGGGTTCAATGGTTAAGTATAAATGAAGAAACACATAATTACTCACTCGCAAACGATTCCCATCAAAGTCATATCCATCCCTCCCACGAATTGCATCCTCAGCATCACGCTCATCTTCAAACTGCAAACGAGTTGAGGATAGGTAAATATAGACTCAGCTCAAAGGAAAAGTTGGAGCCCGTTATCATCGAGTTTAACTGACTCTTGAGACCAAGAACAATGTCATACCTCAACAAATGCAAAACCTGGGGGTCTTGGAGGGATTTTTAATTCAATGCCAACAATTGGGCCATACTGCATCAACCACAGAGCAAAACACCATGAATAATTGTACAAATTAAGAAAACCTGTTTTTATTCTGGTTGTTAAAAAAATGATAGCAGATGCAAAAAAAAGAACCCGCCAAAAAGTTATGTAGAAAAAAATATACATTTACAACTCGAAGAGGGTAAAACAAAGCACCTTGTAGAACAGATCTTCCACTTCTCTTTCACGTACATCGCCAGGAAGATTACCCACATAGATAGTTCTGTATGCCCGCCTAGACATCTTTCTGGACACCTACATAACATCACCAAAACCAAATGCATGGGTTAAAAATTAATAAATATCTAAAATAACCCTAAACTTTAACCAAAAAAAAAAAAGGAAATGTTCTCTAAATAACCAAAATTACTGGTGCTTTTATACACTGGTACCTCCTGATATATAACACCATGAAAGGACGGTGCTAATGCAGAAAACACACTTTGTCACTAGGTAATTTGTCCTTTTCAGTGTTCTAAGTATAATAGCGATCATAAATCGTCATTTTGCTCCTTAACTTATTACCTTTTGACATGACGACTCTGTAAGGTTGAGGAGAGACTAAGTACTCGTGGCTTAAGACATGCCATTGAAATTTCTAGAGCTCATAGATATAAGCAGATAGAATGCTTATGTTCTTATAGGCACTTGCTCAAATATATCATAAACGCCGCTCAGGTCCAGAAAGAATTCGTATTCCGGATTGATTAGCTCAAAACCCGAACAAATTACCCTAAAACTGCTAACTCCAGAGCCTCACACTAATCACAACCATTGAAAATCGATTATAATCGAATGTGTCATCACCATTCCTCTACCATATACATGTAGAGGATTAAAAAGGTATTCAAAAGAAACTTCCAGATCAACGAGCCCTAACCATCGTAAACACCGAACCCGTAGCACGATTATCATTCCGATTCAGATCAACTCCTGATCGGCACAGAATTCCCAAATGAATCCCCCAACCTTGGACGACAAATCTCAACTAATCCAATCACGCAACTGTCACTGAATCACATAAACAAAGGCGGTTTCGACCCATAAATCTAAAAATTCGAGGTCCATCGAAACAATTTTCGGTCCAAATTTAGGGTTTTCATCGAATCTTTTTCGTCGGATTCTAATGAATTACGTCAATTGAAAGAGAAAATTAAATCGAAGGGAACCGAAGAGAGGAGAAGAGGAAGCGGGATACCTTTTGCGGGAGTTGCGGAGAAAGTGAGGGGAGGAATTGGAGGTGAGGTGAGTACTTGAGCGAGCTAGGGTTTCCCTGACGTGTTCCGGGTCTACTCTCTTCTATGGTCCCCATACACTGGTTTACGTGTTTATAAACATAATGGAAAAAGGTCACGATTTTTTAACAAAAGAAGGTCACAATTAGTAGGGTTTTTTTACTAAATAGTGGAAAAAGCAAATAACAATGGAAAATCAACATGGAAAAAATAATAATTTAATATAATGGTATAAATATAATGGCAATTAAAGATTAGTGACTGTTTTAATAGTCATTGAGAAAAATAAAGATATTTATTTAATATATAAAGCAAATTTCATCATTTTTGATATCCGAGTTTGGTTGATCACGTATTTAATACATAGTTAATTCATAATGACTATTTATTTTATTAATATCTCAAAAAATTTGATATTAAAAATATACAATATATTAACGAATGAGCGTATAATATAACATTAAACGTACCGTTATATATATTAATAACGTACGTATTTAATAAACGTACGTGTTAAACATAATAAACGGATTTGGCCTAATAAAATACGTTCTCAGAAATATTCGATATTTTCAGCAAAACAAACGTCATTAAGTTAGAAATAATTTTATCTAATTATGAGTATATTTTTCGATAAAATAATCAAACAAAATATGGATAAAAATAGATCGACGAAAACAAAACGAGGGAACGAATTCACGTTATATTAAAATCCCTCCACCGCCCATTTCCTCTTTTGCGAAGCAACTCTCGCTCATATTTGCGACGTCGATTTCGTGCGTGCCTTCCCCCTGTCGCCCACTATCATAATCACTTTCTTCGCATCACCACCACACGCATCATCTCCTTCTCTTTTACTCTCCAAACACCAACCCGCTACCAAGCTCATCAGCAATCACAACCATTCCACCACCACGATCATCCCCATCAGTTCATCACCATCATCACTCAGGATCACCATCATCACCTCCCTTCAAACAGCACGCATCCGAAAACGAAGAACGGCAGCAGGGCGGCGAGGGAGGAAGCTTTGACGCGCAAGGGGCGGAAGACAGTAACAATGGGCAAATCACGACGAGAGAACGAACACGTTTGAGGTAACCTAACTCGATCGATGTGTTTATGTTTCGTTCACGAGCTTATTTTCTATTCGTTTAAGGTAACCCCGTCCTTGATGAGCGTAACGCACATTTATCGTGAAGGATTAATCTAATGGTGTATATACGATACACGAACCTTGCGTATAGAAATGGATTTACACTGCGGGGCATACGAATAAATGAAATGCAAACCAAAGATGAATACCTAATTAAATATAAAGGCTGAACATTATACATGGTTTATGAACTGTCAAGTCTTCTGTCATACTTTCTTGAAAGTGATTTGGAGAGTGAGCTCGGCACTGTCATTATTTTCCTTTGCTGAAACTATTGGGAAGAAGGTCGTACTTGGTGTCCTTTTTTAGAATCTATCGAATGTAAAGTAAAAAACTTAAGGACTGAACTCTAACCAAACTTCATGAGTCATCGTCACGGGTGAATTGAAACTAGTTAGGAAGCGTTGGGCACCATCTTCTTAGCATGCATGCAGCGGCTTCAACGTCGGACGTGACGGGGCCACTGGTTATTCTTTGTAGGAAGGCCTAAATTTATCCCAATGAGAGGCAAATTGAGCCCGTTGAAAGTGCACTTTATCCACTAAAGTGTAAGACGTTGTACAATCGGTATAAATATGTACTGGATCGACGGATTCTTGTAACACTGCTGACGAATGACGAGTCTTATATTCAGAGTCTGTCTGTTGAAACTCTCGAGTCATGGGTCCATACTAACAAAAATGAACATAAAAAAAACGTGAAATCATACAAATACTTACACGTAATATGACATATCTATTTTCTTAATAAGTATAAATATTTTACTGGTACTCATCGATTCGTTATAGTCGGGAGAGTATCCTGCAAATATGAGGGATATACTCTAAGTTACCGAGTTTCATATTCACGAGTTATGTATTCTGTGTGTAGGTGAGTTACCAAATGATCAGTGAAGACTGTACTTCCTTATATGTTTTTGATGATGTTGTAATGAAACTATGATCATTTTGGATATGTAATATATGCGATGTATTAGTCATGCCACGAATTATGTAACTTAATGGCTTCCGCCATATGATTATAAACTAAATTTGTAACAGGTAAACAGCATGAACGGAAGTATTACAGGTAGTTTACTTAACTCTCTATACACTTACACCTGTTTGGTTTATTTAGCCTTGTTATGAATCGGGTTCGTTACGGCATAACGTCACGTGTCACATGACGCGGGTCTCTAGGCGTTATAATTTACTTATGATTTTTCACACCTCATATAAATTGATCCTCCCTATTTCCTAAATCTAATATGTTTTAAATATATGTGAAAAAATAAAAATAATGAAAAAATAAAAGAAATATATAAATATAAATAGTACATGATTTTTTTTTTAAATTTACACTTTGAGTTACCATCACAAATTATCAAAATAAATAAATAAAAATTATGTGATTATAAAAAACTTAAAATCAAAGTTGGATAATGAATTTTTCATAAAAATTAATATCTTATTATTTTTTCTATAAATTATGAATTAATATAAAATTTAATTCTCCTTTTCAATAATCTTAATTAATATATATATATATATTTAATTCAAAATAATAATAACCATATATATTATTTTTAATAAATTATCCGAAGTATAAAGTTAACACTAAAATTTATAAAAAATTTACTTAAAAAAATTTATAACTAATTACTTAAAATGATAAAAAAAATTAATAAAATATTATATTATATTAGAACCAAGTTAAAGAATTGTGATTAAAGGAAAAATCTAATGATTAAAATATTATTTTTTTGGATGTCCAAAACACCATCGTTGTTTTGTTATCTTGGGTTTTCGAGTTTTTTAGACGTGACCTTTAATCTTCTTCATCATGGGCTAGTTTTCTGAAACCATTCACTTTTTTTGTTTTTTTTATCACTATCCCTGAAATACAGTGTTTTAGTTTTTTTTTGTATAGCGATCTAGTTTTTGACTTAGTCATCCTACAGATTTTCTGTATCGATTCCCTAAATCGATTTTCTATATTATATTTAATCATTCTTATATTTATTTTCATCTTCTAAATTCTAGTATTAATTCGGCATATACTTTGTGCTACGTATAAATATTTAAATAGGTGTTAGAAAATATTTTTATATAAATTATGATTTTAATTATTTTTAAATTTATAATTTGTAAGTTTTAAATTTTATTTGAAATTATAATGATTTTATTAGAATTTGTAAAAACATAAAATTATAATCAAAGGGTATAGGTTTCATTCCCTATAAGTGAAAAAGAAAGTGAAAGATAAAAAATGATATAGGGATATAGATAATAAAGATAGAGAATCAAGCCATTTTTGTGCAAATTTCCGGCAAGTGCTCTAACTATTTTAAACACCCATTATTTCACCAAAGAAAATATCATGGTTTAGGCCTGCAATTGTGAGAGTGGAGATTGTCATTGTAAAATTATAAACCCCAACACTATACTAAAAAGATAAATATGCCTTACAACTTTGAAACATGTACTGAGTAAAATATCACGTATACTTATCAAATCTAATTCAACACTCAATTTCTTGTGCACTCTCACAAAGATAGTGCATTCAGGTTTAGCACGTTGTTTCTCGAAAATAAGATGGATGAGATTTTAACCGTACCAAACAAAAGAAAGAAAAAAGGGGGAAAGTTGGGCGGCCGCGGTTTTCAAGGGTTTTGTATCTTTCATGTGAGTTGGAAAACAACAGATTGTCTTTCTCCTCCTCCCTTTTCCCTTCCGCTCCACGTTTTCTCTTCTCCTCCTCCCTTTCTATATATATAGACACGCTACACCATCTCCGAATCGAACATCGTCAACAACTTTCCATCTCATTTCCCCCTCGCATTTTCCAATCACAAGTTGTCCTCTCTTCAAAAATATCTGATCCAAACAATGTCGGAATTCAATGGCAAGATCGAGTCGATCAGGGAATGGATCGTCGACCACAAGCTCCGCACCGTCGGTTAATATCTTCGTCTATTCAGACCATTGGATCCGATCACGTGTTCTTTGGTTGTTTTGTGATGAGTTCTTAGGATTTTGATTGGGAGTTATGGTGATTTTCAGGGTGTTTGTGGCTGAGCGGGATAACGGGATCGATCGCGTACAATTGGTCGAGGCCGACAATGAAGACCAGCGTCAAACTCATCCACGCTAGGTATCGTTATTTCATCCCCTAAACTCGACAATTCTCGTTTGTTTGATCTGATTTAGGGTTTTTGGAAAATGTGGCCGGTTAGGGTTTAGGTGTTGACGACGACGACGACGACGATAATGATTTGCTTAGCGATTGCTTGTGCTTACTAGATCAATTTGGGTTCATGAATTGACTCAGCCCCTGGAGGATTTGATAGATCTGATCAGTTTGACCCGGCTTTGACCCATTTTGACTGTTGATGACTTTGTTTGTTAACAATTTGTCGGACTCCACTGGACTCGCCGTAATATTTTGTTGGATGTGATGGGCTTTAGCAGCTTTGTCCCCATTGATCTTTCGGTTTAGTGCGATTTGGCAAATTTATGTCATGTTCGATTACATAATCATATCAGATCCGTCGTTTGGAATTGTTGTAGTTTTCAAAGTGATCAAACTTGAAATACTTCCTGTCTACCTGTATGATTGGTGCCATCCATTCAACCAATTTGTAGATTTATAGGGTATTTTTTTCAATTGCATCAGATTTGTATTTTGTTTATTTCCATGTTCTGTTTCTTCGCAAATTTACGAAGGGTTTGAACATAAATTTCCTATTAATGTGTCATACTTGATCGGCTTGATCTGTTTGACGGAGATTGGTTTCATCAATTCGTCAGATGATCAGAAATGAGTTGTGGCACTTATTATGCTTATCAGCGTAGCGCATTTCATCATATTTGTCGCATTTGACCTGATTTGTCTAATGCGAGTTGTTGATTTTGAGTTCTTGGTATGCATGACATGAGCTTACCTTTATAAGATTTCAATCGAAGTGCCAATCCTGAATTCTTCCACCCAGTACTATTTTGGTTTGAAGTCGCTTTGAGAGTCATCTATAGGGATATCGTGCTAACTCATTGATCAATCTGATCTCCCTGAATATGCAGGTTACATGCTCAGGCGCTTACACTGGCTGCATTGGTAGGAGCTGCTGCAGTGGAGTATTATGACCAAAGAAGAAGGGTGAAGCCAGATCCGTACCCCAAGTTCCTTCCGTTGGATAACGATTCACGTGGAAATTGATTTAAGTGGTCATTTTCTTAGTAATCGTATAATTTTCAGTAGCGTAATCTGAGAGTTCTGAGAGTAGTAGGGAAGGAGCTGATGTTTTGCTCTTCCTTGTTCCTTGTAAGTGGTACTAGTTTCAAACTAGTTATAATATCTCACATGTACATTTATGATGCTGAAGTTAAGCTAACTTCGCTCCTGTTTAAACGGAAAAAGAGAAGTAAAAGAATGAAAGCAGCTTTCTTTATCATGAGCAGTTTGAGGGTGAAAATTACTCTTTGTTGGACAAAGTTGAAGATCTTTATCAAATTTAAGACCTTCAGGATGGATGCAAACTTTGTCGAAGGCTGACGAAAGACTGCCAGCATGAACATCTTCGAACTGTGACAGATTCATTGAGACCCAAGGATGCAACTTCAAACTGTGAAGATTTACGGATACATTGAGACCCAAGGATGCAACTTCAGCTGATCAAGTTTTCATCTTTTTCCTACTTGAACAAGTTGAACAAATAAAAGGTGTTCCGGTAAAATGGCTCTTTCCCCCTTGAGCTGCTCCGATGAAAACCATTCTTGATAATTTTTCCCTTACAGTTCTATGAAAAGTTATTTCTTTGATACTAGAGCAATCTAAATGATGTGAATGGAACCAAGTGCATGTTGTTTGACGGGATAACTTGTAGTAGTACCAACTTTATACTTTTATCAACTAACAATATTGACTATATCAAAATCAATCATTATTTTTCGTAATTCTAATTGTTATTCTCTTTGTTCCATAATACACGTAATATTTTTGTTTGGGCTGTCCTAATTTATTTATAATATTTTTCTTTTTAATTAATGTTTAATCTATAAAAAAATCGCATCAATCATATTTGTTATAGTATACTTATTACCTTATCTCACAATAGTCCCATTATTCCTTAAAAATATTCTTTTTTATTAAATTTCATAAAAATTCTATACACACATAAATTTTCATATCGGATCAAACAATTATAAGTATTTTAATCTGAATATATTTTAAAATTAAAAAAAATAAATTTGTTTATAAAATTATTCTAATAGATTACAACTCATGGTAGAATACAAGATTATGTGATCACAAATGATATTATCACGGGACCAAACTACCCCTTGTATTTGTGTAAATAGAAAATTGACCCGTTAAAATTTCAAATTCAAAATACACAATCTAACAGCTGTATTTGTGTTTATGCGTTATTATGACGCAGTCCATGTAACGGTTACCAGCTATCTCTCCCTTCCATTCCCCTCTATAAATAAATACCCTCAAACCTGGCCTCATCCCTGACACAAACACGGAGAGATTCGGAGAAGGCGACGAGGGGTGAAACCCTAACGCCGCCGTCGAGCTCGATCAAGGATCTCAGCCGCCACGATCGATCACGGCTTCGAGTCCCGAATCCGGATCGAATCATATCTGAGTCTTCTTCCTAGCAGCAATTTGGGGGTGTTGCATCGCGGATCGAAGATCGCTGGCGACCGGAGATACATCGGAGCCATCAGGGGCTAAAGCACCTTCAGGCTGCGCGATCGAAGATAGCAGATTGAGGGGTGAAACCCTAAATCCATAATGAGATTGAGGGGTGAAACCCTAGTACGGATCTTTTGATTCGCATGGCGATCTGGGGTGAAACCCTAGAAAATTCTTATGATCATATTTTCCTCTGAATTTTATTGTTTTCATTGCAGCGTTTTCTAATCGACCTTAGAAATCTGTTGTTTCCCCTAAATCTTATTGTTTTCATTGCAGCCTTTTCAAATCAACCTGAAAAATCTGTTTTCCCCCCTAAATCTTATTGTTTTTCTTGCAGCGTTTCCTAATCGACCTGAAAATCTGTTTTTTTTTCTCTCATATATCTTATTATTTTCATTGAAGCATTTTCTATTCTACGTGAAACTTCTGTGTGGTTTTTTTAAATCGGAATTTTTTCCCAGATTTTAGTGGGGGATGATCGAATCAGATCTGATCTGCTTCTTCCTCCGTCTTGCAGCGGATGTTGGTGGTGAGATCGTGATGTGGTATCGACGATCGAGCAGCGACCAGGGATAGTTCCTTAGTGTCGGACTGCGGATCGGAGATCGTGGACCATCAAGGACGAAACCACCCTCACATCGGTGCACTGATTGAAGAGAGGAGTGATGTTTGGATTCGAATTTTGATCCCTACATTCTTTTCCCAAACGGACTGAGTTGTGTTCGAAAATGATCTTTTCCTAAATGTCATTGTTTTCATTGAAGCGTTTTCTATTCGTCCTGAAAATTCTTTTTTCCCCCATTTTAATAAAAAATTCACCAGTGATGGATGATCATATGGAATCGGAATCAGATTTGATTTGCTTCTTCCTCCTTGCAGCGGATGTTGGTGGTGGGATCTTGATGTGGTATGGATGAGCAAGCACCGACCGTCAAGGCCGAAACCACCCTCACCCCGTTGCAGTGATTGAAGAGAGCAATGAAGTCTGGATTCGAATTCTGAGTCGAATGTTCTTGTCCCAACAGGATTGTGTTATGTTCGAACACGATCTTCGATTTCCCTGTCAATAGGGGTGGAACCCTAATTTTAAAAAATAAACACCTATATCATTCGAGAGATAAAGAACATCATTAGCATAGGTTTATTAATTTTTTAACACACCTTCTAATTTTCAAGAGGATCGGCACATTGTAATTTTTAAATGGAATTCAAGTCAAAATGGAAGTGAGCTAGTTACTTGATTTACTTGGCAACCTTCATCAGCCATGTCAAAATCAACAATCAATTTTGTGAGTAGCAGGCCAATCTCTGTCAAAAGGACAATAAGTGAATCGATCAACATAATATCTAATCCAAATATTTTATCTTAATCTAATCATCATAATCCAAATCGAAGGTTGTTAGGCGAGACAGGGGTGATACCCTAGCGCCTGCAGGAGATGGAAGGGACTCGGATATTCTAACGAAAAACTCATCCAAAATCTGGTATTTTTTCTCCTTACATCTCTTTCCTGTTTTGATAAATTTAGGTCTTTTTTTAGACGTTGGGTTTTGACACTGGATTTTGATGGCAAAATGTTCAGATTCATCTATTGTTTAGCTTCTTTTGCGTCAATTTTTCACTGAAAAATTCTGTTTTATGGGTTTGCTTTAGGGATGTTCATTCCCGAAGCATATAACCAGCTTTTCATGTTTTAAACAATGAGTCGATTTAAGGTTTTCAATGTACTTTTTTTTTGTGCCTGAATTTATGAGACGAAACGTCCAGTGATCCAAATGAAGTCTTCTATTTGATATGTGAAAAATATATCCCTATATGTGAAGGATACGCCTCTATGTGAACAATGTTTCCCAGTATGTAAAACTATGTCTCTACAACAACAACCACTCAAGTAATCCCACCAACGGACGAAGCTATGTCTCTACATGTGAAGAAAACGCCCCGATATTAGAAAAAAAATGTCCCTATATGTGAAGGATGCGTCCCGATATGTGTCTGATATGCAAAACATGTCCCTTCATATGATGGTTTTTCCCGATATATGAACATTGTTCCCCAATAAGTCAGTATGTATCCTGATATATAACCAATGTGATCTTCTTCTTCTCACAGCGCTCGGGGTTGACGCCGTCATGTGAAGGAAGGTCTCATCGACATGGGTTGACATTCCTCGTGGAGTTGCTTACTGGAGAACAAGATTGTTGTCACCTGTGCTCCTGACTTGTGTGAAAGGTTCGCTCACATCTTTTCAAGTGCTAACTCCTTCCTTCAGTGATGCAAATTTGGTGTTTTTGATCCATCATCTTATACGCTTCGGTAATCAGAATGAGACATTATTTCATTTAGGTTGGGCGTGAATTGTTTTGCTTATTTGTTATTACTGTCTGCAGAATGTTAAGTTCTGGGTCCTTTTACCGGTTTTGAGATCATCTGAGAGGATATTTGGGTCAGGAGGACAGAGAGACAGACCATAAGTGCGGTAATGGATGTTCGCAATACTGATATGGTGTGTAAAACTAATGGATATATGAAGCTCGGGGGGACTTGCCCCCTTAATCTGATTCACTGAAATTCTAGTGCAGTGCTGCTAAAGATAGTCAATAATCCCTGAAAGTTCTATGACCAATGTGTAAAAGTGCAGAGCCATGCTTTTTTTGGATGTCAGTAATTGTTTCATGTTATAGATGTTTTAGCTTGACATTGGAGGACAATCACAGTTAGACTTTTTTCAGCATCTGTGTGAGTTTGTGGAAAATACTATTTTGCTTTAACCATTCTCTGGTATGCTATTTGAGTCATTATATAATGTGTTGCACACAAAAGAATGTGGCCAAGTAAGGGAACAACATGGTTCATAGCTTATGGCTGTGCCTTATCCTGCTAGAGTTGTAGAACTTAATGTCCAGTCGTGTCACGAGTGTTTGAAGTGCAGAGCCATGCTTTTTTTGGATGTCAGTAATTGTTTCATGTTATAGATGTTTTAGCTTGACATTGGAGGACA
>JAOVYX010006512.1:0-36544 GCA_035668315.1 Drosera spatulata | reverse complement strand
CATAAACATGTCCCTATAGTTCCTTTAACGTCATTTTCATTCCTAAGCTCGTACTTAAACATAAACCCAACTCGACTGCCTCGTCATCCCGACGATCTAACCAAACATAAACATATCGATGCCCCATCGAGATCTCCACATCCCTTCTTTGAAACCCAACGCGCTTTTTCCATTCGTCGTAATCATTAATTACGCACAATTCACATCACACAAACACAAAATCATATCATCGCCAACCCGACGATATCACATAAACAAACACCCATCACAATCCTACATTCAAACACACATTTCACAGACATTCAAGGAAGGTTTAGTGTTGGTTATCTCCCCGATGAGTTATTCAAAATAAAACACGGGGCCAAGCGACGAGAACGCTCGAATGAGGCGTCGGGGTGCACCGGGCCTGTTGGGCCAGGGTCAGGCCCGCTGCCGGGCTGCATTGTTCGGGTCGGCGTCGCTGTCCGGGGGTTGTCACGTTATCGGGCTTCTTGTTCGGGCCGTATCTGGGCCGGTGTCCGGGTGCTTGTACCAAGCCGCTATCGAGCCTGCCGTTGGGCCCGTTGCTGAGCCTCTGTCGGGCTTGTTGCTGGCCGATATCCGGGCCTGTGGTTGGTGGTTGCCACCCCGCCTCTCCTGGTGGCTTTGACGGTCGGCCATAGTGGTTGGCAAGCTGCGGCGGCGTGAGGTTGTGGGGTGGAGGTGATGTTTAGGCAGTGGCGGATCCGATGACAGAGAGTGGCAGCGGCGGCGACATGGCTGGCAGTCGCTTCGGGGCGACGTCGGGCTCCTAGCAGAGAAGGCGAGGCAAGGGCGTCGGTGTTGGGTTGCTCCGGTTACGGCCAGCAGCGGCAACGGACAGGACAGAGCGACGATGGGTGGCTGTCGTTGGCGGTGGTCGATGCGGCGACGATGCGGCTGGTGGCGCTGATTGGCGGGTGGCGACGGCTGCGTGATATGGTGATGGTGGTGGATTTGGTGAGGGATGGTATCGGTGGAGGTAGGTGAACGTGATGAGGCTTGGTGTCGGTTTGAGTGGGTGATTAATTAATCTCCACTCAAATATCTCACGGATTATATTTATCCGTGTTTCGTATAATTTATCTCTTGATAATTAATCGTTATTGATTTAATTATCTCAAATATTTCATAATCATGTTTCGTTCAACTATCTCAAATTTTCAAGTTGAAATCTGTGTCTCAAATACACAATAATTTTAACGATATAACGTTTATTGTCTATAAATTTTATTTACGCGTTCATTACATACCTTCGTACGTATATTTTATATCCAATATATATTTTTAAAATCAAAAAATTTTTGGGAGCTTCGTAAAGCAATCTACAAAATCGGTTCCCCTGAACCATTTGAATCACTCCCGACTTAATTTCAAAGTTGGTTGCTGCAATAGTGGGCCTACGAATACTACTGAAGTTTTCCGAGACTTTTGGAAGTGCAAAGCCATGAAGAGCTTTTTGTTGAACCACAATCTTATCCCGAGGATATGTCCCCGGCAATGACGCCAAAAACTTGAACGATACCAAACTAATCACTGTTTAGACGAACAATGCAAATGCACGAGTTATTCATGAATAGAGTGGAGAGACAATAGAAACTAAGCATTATAATAGAAATAGCTAAATTTGAGTCGATCGAAGTTTTGGATTTTGTTTTCCTTATACGAACACACACAAGTGATTTTAAAGAACTTTAAGATGATGAAAATGAGTTTAAATTAACAATGTATTCTGATTTTTAAAAGACTAATGATGACGAATCCGTTTTTCAATTCATTAACTTCTAATGAGTTAAAATTTTAGAGTTATCAATTTAATCCTTTCTGATCATATTATCAAATTTTCTTATATGCACCTCTGTCAAGTCTACACAAACATCATCTCAAGCTAAAACATGTGACAATAAAAATTGCATAACTTAGAATAAGAAGTCATTAAGCATCATAACATAAAGAACACATAATTAACATAAATTGTCTGTTTTAATGTCAATTATGTTAATATTGTCGGTTTCTTTAGATATTAGTTTTCCTTTCGGTTTGACGAACACTTGCATATTCTGTAATTGTTTTTGCAAAACACAAAATTCTTTAATCACAACAACATCAAGTATAGGATTAAATCATCAATTATAAGATTTATTTTCATGTGTATCAATTATATTCATATTAGAGTTAGGTGGACCATTTATTAAATCTCGGGTTTTGTTAAAGGCCATAAAAGAGTCTCTTACTTCTAAATAGACTCTCTAGATCATCTAAGTGCTTACAAACTGATTTTACAAATTGCTTTTTAACACCTTAAGAATACATGTTATTATTTTATCCTTAACTTGAAATTATGTAACAAGGTTACTTGTCAAGACCATGAATATGTTCCAACTAGTTTAATGACTCGGAATCTTATAATATTTGACTCTTCTTAACTAATTATTGGTTAAACCACATGAAAAATGTCATCATCATCCCAAATATAACAGGTTTAATTCTTGATAAAAATGATACAAATACCCTTAAACTTGTAACGTAAACTATACATGATTAGTAGTTTCAAATATGTAGTCACTTTTAAAAATAAACAAACACACAACTTAAGAATACAAGAACGTCATTAAACTTTATAACATGATAATAACAAAGCAGATTCAAGTGTGTAAGGGATTTTACAACCAAAACAATCCAAGACGAGAAAGAAACTCAAGTGTAAAGTTGTCTTTAGTAAGGTTGGGTCCTTCTCGATATTGATCCGATTTAGCTTGATGAATCCTTAAAATGGTGTATGCAAATCCTTGTTTCTACCCTTCTCCTCTCCTCTGGTTGCGTAAGGGGAACTACAAAATATAATTGACAAAAGAAAATAATAGATAAAAACAAAAACTAGTGAAGAGATAGAATAGTAAGTTTTTTTTATGCTATTTCTTCTTTATTAACATATATTGATCTGATTTTTTGCTCTTTTTCTTTGCTTGCATGAATCTTCCTTTTTTTAACAAGACAAAATATTCATGTTTACATATTATTGGTGTTTCAGATCATCACAAGACAAATGACCCTCACAATTAAAGATAATACATGATTGGGTTGATTACAAGAAAAGTCCAAAATGATCACTTTATTTTTCATTAATATTATATTTAATAATATAACAAAATAGAAAGAATATGGCCATATTATATACCAAAATATTAAGGATACCCATCATCACATTATTAGGCCAATAATATAATAAAAAAAGGAAGAAAAATTAACTATGTAAAGATCAAAATATTACCTGATACCGTGCATAGCAAAGAATAATACGATGTGGTTCTGTTCCAAACGATACTGACACACGCTCCGTGATTTTCTTGATGTGCTTGGATGTGCAGAAAATCGCATCCCCGAAAGCATAGTGGCAGCATTCACACACGACATCTTCATCAAGGGATGCCAAGTAAATTTCTCAATCGACCAGCCAGATGAAGTCGAGGTGACCGAGCTCTACCCCAACGAGACCTTCAGGACAATCGAAGACTGCTTTGAGGAGTACATTGTTCGTGGTGTCAAGGATGCTAATCTAGCCGCGGAAGCCAGCGATCCAGAAGAAGCCCCAACTGCAACCGGAGCCTCAGATGTACGGTACATTTCAGTGTTTCCATGCTAAGACTTATTATTGCAATTAACATATAACCATAGTTATGAAGCACCCAGTATCCGCCTTGATTTTTATGATCAGAATGTTATTCCATCTATAATCATGTTAATTGTTTAGCAACCTATTGGAACATTACTGGTAAGGATGAATCCAACCAAGGATTATATTGGACAAAAATCAGTCTTCTTGTGAAGCCATACGTGCGTCAATTATAGTCATTGACAGTGACAACATAAACAAATCTGGATCTGAATAGCATAAATATATGAATTGAATTTATATTCAACTCAAAAATCTAGATAAATAGATTATGAGTTGTTTATATACATAATTTTTTTTTTCTTTACGATCGATGTTATAAGTTCCCAAGTTGCAATGATTTAGGTACACGATGTTGATTGTTTTGATGATAAAGCTAGCAATGTATGGAGCCCCTCACATGGAATTGGACAGAAACCAGTTGAACAAGGCCCAACTATGTGAAGGTTACTTGATAACGAACGAGGATTCTGCTCCTTTCATTTCACACATTGTAAAAGGGAATTAGGAATATACTCAGACTGTTATCCATGCTTGAAGTGCAAAAAAACGCAAGTGCACCAAAGATGTGTTACGATATGAATCTCTTGTTGAGGATTTATGTGAGTAGGTTTACTCATATAGATCGTGAAGAAAAATAAAATAATATATATATATATATGAGTTATTAATAACCTATCAACTTAAGTTTTTGGATTAATAATTGGATTCAATTCACATATGTATTATATTCACCTTAGGTTCTCCTCTGAATCATAACACCTCTTCCATCGTCCCTGGATCAGGAGTTTTGAGTTATGATATGATGATTGTAAAACTTAATCCAACTTATTCAATGGCAAAGATTTCTGTTTGACTCGATGATTTTAGAAGCAAAACTTTATAATGATGTGAAAAAGAAGAAGAATATGGTTGCTCACCAGTGATATATAATAAACATAGTAATAAGATACGAGCTTAATTCACACTCGATCCTGAAATAACTGTATCTAGAGTGAATTCATAAGCACGACTCTGGAAGTGGAACGACGTCCCCTCTATGCATGATCGTGTAGAATCTCAAGTCTGTCCCGCAGATTAGGGGAAATGACGCTGGAGAAAAAGATTTTGGAGTTTACTTTTAGAGCTTCCTAGCCTCGTCGATTAAGCTGCTTCTCCGTTCAAGAACATATGATATGATCATATCGTCATCAAGGACGCTAGGTAATTTCATTTTTCACAAAATATTCTTCAGGAATATATCAGAGGTTATAGCACATTGGCGTACCTAGTCAAAGTCTGCTCATCGCCAACTACTTATGTCTATTTTACACTATTTAAGCTAGTTATCCTGGAAGTTGTTGCAGCTTGAAGGATTCCAGCGGCCCATAAGGGTGCCTATGCTTTCAACAATTGACTTGTATCGACATACCAGTAACATGTACAATAAAATTATACATGTAAGTTGTGTCCAGTTCAAACATTAGAGATCAATTATAGCAATATGTGAATGATAAAAGGAAATTTGTTGTCTAAATCCTCAAGCGTTGGAGATTGGTTCTAGCAGAACAATGACATCCTTGCAAGAAGTGCCAAATAAGTACTTTGCAGAATGCGAAGGGACTTTGTTCTTGCGCACTCGTCTAATAAAGGCGTCTACAAAGGGTGAGCCCATCTCCAATGGAAAGAATGGTTGATTCGACACGAAGATCATTTGCCAGGAAGCTGTTCAGTTCCATGACTGGACCCCTAAATTTCCTGAGTGTTTCAGGCATCGGGTCTTGATCATGAAGAGCAACCGAACCAAACCAGAGCGTGTTGTCATACGCGATGACCCCTCCGATCTTAACTAGTTTTAGGAGCATATCGTGGTAGTTTATGTAGCTTCTCTTGTCCGCATCCATGAACGCAAAATCAAAACTCCCCTCTTCACCCTGCATTAAAAAACCATAACTCCAATTATGCCGATCCCATACTTAATCTTCACATTGAAGTCAATTTCATTGTATAAGTTTTAACAATTTTAACGCAATTATTTCGATGATATCCCAACTGGGTCGAACATTTTGGTACTATTTTGGTAGAAGAATTGGGACGTGAAAAACATTGTTTTTGTGGCTTAAAACTTCAAGCTTGAGCGCTTACCTTGTTGAGGAGATCTTTTAAACATGCCATGCCATCTGATTGAATGAAATTTATCTTGTGATCAACTCCTGCACTTTTCATGAACGGCAATCCGGTCTCAAATGCTTCTTTGTCCACATCAATCGCTACAACCTAAAGAATCAACCGTTATTACTTAAAATCAATGTGGCCATGTTATGAAATATGCTGCCTCTGATCATGAACAACTTGATCAGAAAAGTCTCCAATGACAGTGATGGTCTAACCGGGCAATTATATTCAGGTGCCCCAAAATAGATAATATGAAGTTGACATATACAAAGTATATATATCGAAAAATGTTACAAACCGTTCCATCCTCCGGTAATGCAAGAGCAGTAGCAAGGAGTGAATAGCCTGTAAAGACTCCGACTTCTAGTGTCTTCTTGGCATTCATCAGTTTCAACAGCATCGACAGAAATTGTGCTTCATCGATTGGCACATTCATTATGCTCCTGCGATGCAACCGTTCAATCGAACGCTCAATAGATTAGATAACACTTTTTAAATTTAAAAGCAGTCGAAACAAGATTTCAAAGGGATATTGTGAAGTACTTGTAGCCATATTTTTCAGCAGTAGTCTCCCTTAGTTGCTTTAGCTGCTTGTGCTCCTTTGGGTATGCACTCGTATTCAGAATGTACTGCCACACAGAATAGTAATCAAGTCAAGCAGATCGAGAACCATGCTGCAAGGCGCCAAAAGGCCAAAGGGCATTCGAGAAAAAAGAAAAAAAGAAAAAATTTGTGCGACTTGTGCAGATTACTCCACAGCAAATTTAACAGCTAATTAAGCAACGATAAGACTTCTGTAAAATTACAACAAGGGTGAACACTTGCCATTTCTCTTTGATACAGTATGAAAGTCCTGTTTCTAGTCATCAAATTATATGATCTTCGTAGCTTTTAATGTGTTTGACATTTTCACTTTTTAATTAAGTGATTGATAACGTTTCAATATAAACAGTCATCAGAAGATTAAACCACAAATACTGCTTTCGGTAAATTCAAGATCATTGTTGGAATCATTCTTGACATGATATCGGACAGGCGATCACGAGTGGGGACTCTGCTACCCATATATCCGTCACAGGGACAATAACTGGAGCTATAAGTTGAATCTCTTAAAAAATGAGTGACTCGATTGCATCACCATGATTTTAACACGAACCAAGCTGTTATAGAGCTTACAAAAACAAGAAACCAGCAGAAGTATCATGGGAAGGACAAAAACATTTGCGTAGCGACGCACCTGCAAGAGGGCATCATTTTGGAGAATCGACTTACGAGGAAGATCAGCCATTTTCTATGGCACTTGGCTCTCCCTTGATCAACAGAGGAAAAACCGTAGATAACACAGACAATTTTCTGCAACAGGAGCAAAATGAAGAGACCTTTTCAATTACATTTCATTGTTTCTCCAGCATTTAAATCAAGATACGTTACGTGCTCTATTTTAATTAATTTCTTTTAATAGAATAATATACTTGAGTTAAGCAATTGATTACGTATCAGTCAGATAGTCATCTGCTCTGTGTGACAGTTTCAATAGTTAATTATGAAGAAATATATGCAGATTCTTGACAAGAATATCATGAATACATAGCATAAGGAGATTTGACTGGCTGGTGTCCATTACGTGGCCTCAGTCTCGCTGCTTTAAAGGACACATCCGTGTAGAGTGTACGAGCTGACCAATCTACCAGGGTTTTGCTAAGTGCACTTCAAAAGAGAATCGAAACTACTCAAATTTGTGTGTTAAAAAAATGACAAACCCTAAACGTGGAACGGAACGAGGAGTAAACCCCTAGTATCTGTATCATAGCCTCATACGATTTCTTTGATCATGAAGATGGAGCATCATTTACGTAGATGTGTTTAGAGCAGCGTAAAACATGTGACATGAACTTTACATTCGAAGGAACAAAAACATAAACAAGAGATGAGGCCCTAACAACTACTCGAACGAAAATGAACCATTACTTGAATCACTGAGCACAAGCAATCGGCAACATGAGCCAACACCACTGATTAACGGAAATCCCATTAATAACATCATGATGTTTCCTCACTTTATTAAGCTTCAAGAACACAAACATCAGTCCGGGAGAACATTCCACACGAAATCACCAACTCATACAAACATGTGTATATTATACACATTACATGTCAGATACAACATGATGTAAAGAGCAAATTCCAGAGAGAATATCAACATCCGCTTCCATCAACTACGCGCGCCTTGAGGATGTAGCACTAGTCGTCCACGAGGAGGGCTTATAGCTTCCCGCTAACAAGCTGGAAACTTCAGCTGCTTTGATCTTCCTCCTTTTTGCTTCAAGCTCCAACCGTCTCTTCTCAATCCCAGATGATGAGTTGGAAAAGATTGACCCTGCTTTGATCAGGGCGCGTTTACCTTTCCTGTTTGTTTCAAACTTGTGATGGAACTTTGTGCGAGTAACGACAGCAGTATCTTCGTCTGATGCAGGAAGGAGCCGTATGCTGAGGCCCATCTTCTTGGAAGCAAGTTCTTCCTCTGCAACTCTCTGCTTTTGACTCTGTAGAAGCAACCAATGAAGTACTCAAGTTAGAGATCGTGACTCCACGAGAAAAAAAAAGCAAGAAGAAACGGAGGGGGTTATTTAATACCCTTAGCCGGGCACGAAGAGCCTTGTTGATGGCGTAGTCATCAGCGTGTCGAGCATCACTTGCACGTTGAAGCCGGACAAGCACAGGCTCTGCTTCCTTTTTCTTCTTCAGATCCTCTTCTTGGTGCTCGAGGCGATAAAACGGATCAACAAGCTTCCCCCTCTCTGAACAAATAACAAATAAGTTTCTTTCACTTATTGATTCTCCAAGTCTAAAGAGATCAAATAAGTTTCTCAAAATTTTCACAAAACCAAGAAGGCCATCCAAGACTTCAAATCACCAATACAAATCCCTCATAATCGTTGAATATAAGACAGACTAGTCCTGTCGGTCTCCTTGAGGTCAACACTCCCTCAACGTACCACGATTGCTGACAGGAGACTGATGAAGGCAACAAATGTCTCCCTACTCCAAAAGTTGAGGGACTTCTTGAAAACTTTGGTTATCTACTGAGAATTTTAAGTCCAGAGACCTAGCAAGTAATAACCTCAAATAGCAACCGAAGTTTAATTTCCATTTTTCCAATTTCAGTGACATCCAATGTTCATACTTGCATTCGATCACTAAGTCCAGTAAATTCGTGGTAACATCAATTAAAGAGCAAGCAATAAAGTAGCGGTAGCCTTTGGCCAAGGCCGTGATCACTAAATAAGAAAAGTAGAAAACAAACCTTCATCAGCCGGAAGTGCCATTGTCTCAGCATCCTCGTTGTCATATTCTTCGGTCTTTTCTCTAGCACCACTTATGATCACATACTTACAATTTTTGGGATCAGTCTGGATGACAATTACGTGCTTGCAGCATGCAGACTTCATAGTAAAGCTCCATATCTGAACATGAGATACATGTGTCAGTAACTTACCAAGTAGAAAGCAAGAGAAATTATATAAACCAGAACACCACATGCTTAAATGCACAACAAGAGTACAACGTACCGAGATATATAAATAGCAAATCAAAGCTAGTAAAACTTCATTTTAAACAATAAATAAAGGACTTAACAATGAGAAAAGAACTAAAAGAATATCATCATAATCGTAGGCTTATAGCTGAGCTATTAAATAATCTACACCAAGGACTTCTAAGTTCTAAAGGCACAAGTCGCTAATAATGCATCGCAGAAAGATCAAGAAACATGATACATTGTGAACTTCAATGTTAACAGGCTCACAGTGGAATATACAAAGAAAACAAATTAGACCGTAAAAACTTAACATACACTGGCCACAGATGCATGTTAAAATAATATTAAAAAAATACAAAAAGATATATACAATACCTTGGTCGAATAGTAGTTTCCAACTTGCTTCTTCTCTGCATTGAATCTCACACCCTTCGCAATCATAGACTCGCATCCTTCGCACCATATATTGAAAGGCATTTCAAACCTCAGATAGTGTAAATAGAAACAAACATCAGAACAGCATAGAATCAAAAACACGAATACAGAACTTGGAATAAAGAATAAATCCGAGAGACAAGCTATTCCCAGAAAAGGACCTAAAATATGAAATCATGAAACATGTCCACAGGACATGCAAAATTCTAAGCACAAACTATGTCATACCGTATAATCAGAATGCCCTGATCTAATTTCCTTGCTCTCTCTCTCAAGGCATGTTGACCGTGAAATTTATTCAAAGAACCCTGTAGCAAACACAAATTGTAGTTCATTAGTCAAGAAACTAACAAATTAAAAAACATCCAATCCAATGCAACATTGTAGGATAGCCATGGAAGCATACCTGACTAGGATCCCACTCTGGGGGATAGTAGAAGTTATCTGCACGAGCTGCAGCAAGTGACGACTGCAAAACATAACGAAACATCAGAGTCGAAGGGAGCAAGAAAAAGAGCCACACTGCCATAGTAGTGATCAGTTATCACTATAATGACATAAGTGGAAAGCACATGAACAGCCAATCATAGTTAAGGATTCGGAACAAAGAATAGAAAACAAGGAAATTACAAAATAAATACAAATATAGGAACATTTGTTTCTATAGATGGTCAATGATCAGGGCCAACCGGATTAAATTTAAATGCACTTTTCAGTGCATATGTTACATATGATGAAAACACACGGTCGATCAACATACAAGCTGTTAAAAAACCTAAAAATAGATTAACACGCCAGCCCCTAATAAATCCAAAATCCACGAGAAATAACCGTGCTCTATTCCCAGCAATAGAAATTATGTGAGCAAAGCTGCAAACATGAACATTAAAAAGTGAACAAGTTCACTCTTCTTTTCAAGTCAACTCGTACTATACATATTTCAAGACACAAGATGCATATAACAGGAAGCTATCATTAGCATGTGATCAACAAGCCTCTAGTAACATACATTTCAGCCAAGTAACCGGATCTGTGGTCAAGACTCTTGAGTTCCAGCATTCTAGTTGCAACCTAAAGCTCTACCATTTCCCATGATACAAGCCTTCAAGGCACTACAATTAATTACTAATCCGTTCTAATGTGAATAAAAAAAGGGCAACGGAAGAAAACAAACATCCAAGTGCAAGAGTATTGTATTGAGATTTGTCAGCGACAAAAGCTTAAAACCCCAGAAAAGAGAGAAGAAATCCAGGAAGGTCATCTACAACCGATCAAACAAGACAGTTCATACGTTAAGTGGAATTTGGAAAGAATAGAAGGAATCAAAAGAAAGAGCTTAGACACGCTAACATACATTCCGCGCGTCTACCAATGTACCAATTCCAAGGATTCAGATTGAAAAGCTACACCACACAGGTCCCCAAGTTCTCCAATCCCTTTCGAATCTCATATGCCATAAAACACTGACGAAATATTCCATTTCATTCATGCCACAAGCGTTCCGCAAACCGGACCTCAACTAATAGCTACAAAAAGTTACCACTAATACCAATTCAAACCATACAGCACACGATCCCCGACCGAAACCACCTTCTCACAATTCTCGAATCGAAAAACAAGCAAGACATCCATTCAATACCACGACTATCAGTATCCAAAATCCACCGAGGAAAGGAAAATCAGAAAACAGAAATCAAGCAAGCATGATGTCAAAAAAGCCCCAATTCGAGAAACCCTAATTTGGGAGTAATCGAGGGATGGGTTCGGGGAATTGATTGAGATCGATAGCTTACCATTGTTTTGTGGTTTTCGTATGCTGTTCTTGTTCTTCTATTTGTTGATTCTTGCTAGGGTTTGGGTTTGGGTTTGGGAACGCTTGTTGCCGGTGATCGGCTATCGGGATTGACGCGGAGTCGCAGAGTCGACGAAAGTCTGGGAAGATGCCAAAGTTACCTGTCTATTTTTCCAGATGATTTTTATGGCCTCAAGTCTCCAAGTATTTGATCGTCAAAATTGAGATTAAATTCATCATTTTTTTTATTAATTATTGCTCCAATAAAAATGAGTTTTAAATCTTTAGCGTAGATTTGGAGGTATAACATTATAGTCATGCGCAACCTAATGTATATTAGTCACAAATGTCTGGTAAATCATTTTATAGGAATTTTGTTTTTCCATCACAAATTTTCTATTTGTTTAATCACATATTTGTTTAAAATATTTTTTCAAAACTTAATCTTAAATTTGTGAACAAAACTATTTCTATAACAGGATTTTTATGCTATGTCTAGTAGGAATATCTTTTGTTAAAATAATTAATTCAATTTAACATTAATATTTTATGTTTTTTCGAGACATCAATGATATGTTCGATCAATATATTATAAAATAAAATAAAAAATTATCAAAAAAATATGATAAAATATAATAAAATATAATAAAATATATTATCTTAAAATAAATAGGATGGTGAGATAATGAATTTTCGATCCAAAAAAATTACATCATTTATTCTAAATTAATTGAAATGTTTTTATTTTTGATTAATTTCAAAATAAATAAAATATTTTTATTTTTCATAATATTTTATTATTAAAAAGTATCAAATTAATTTTATTTATTATGATTATTAATTTTTTTTCATATTTTTATAATTAATTTTATAAAAATATTTTGATTAATTTGAGAACAACGCAATGCTTACCAGAAATCGTAAGAAGTGCGTGAGGCGGCAAGTTGTTCCCCACCCTCCCATCCTCCACGTTGTCTAGTTTCATCGCTTCCGTTGGAGCACTTGTCATTGATTGCTCTATCTCTCGCTTCTCCGCTCAACCTCTTCCAAACGAGCCCAGGTCGACGAAGGAGATCTGTGGTCGCATCGGCGGCGGCGGCTGAAAATGGCGGCGCTGCTAGCTCCGAGGATAATCCAACCAGTTTGGTGACTTTTCTGGGAAAAGGTGGCTCGGGCAAGACCACCTCCGCCGTCTTCGCCGCTCAGGTTCACCCTCGCCTTCTTTGATTTGCTTCACTGCAGGATTTTGGATACAGATTATGAATATCGAAGAATGAGGGATGCTAAATGCTGTGTCTGACACTTTTCACTCTGATTCTCTCTCTGATTGTTGGAATTCGAAATTGCATTAGCAAATCACGCGGGTTTCATGGATTGGTGTCACATGAGAGCCAATATGAGAGAGTTTTTCTAAATGAAGAGTGCCAAGGAGGGAGTGCATTTAGCATTTCGAATTATGGCTATTTTGCGGAATGGATGGAATATCATTACGTCTTTTACTATGATTAGATCCTTGAAGAACATGGTAATGTGTGTGAGTAGGTTTACTTTGACCGTCGAGAAAAAAGAAAGAATAGAATATATTCATGAATTATCAATAAACCTATCAGCTAATTTAGCTTTTGGGTTAACAGTTTAGTCCATTTCACATGTGTATTTTACTCGGGCGCGGTTTGGGAGTGTTTTTCCCCCTTGGGCTCTCCGCTGAATCGTAACAGGTAAATGGTGAGTCTATTAACTAGTAACGTGCTAGTTTATGACTATGTTGTCTTGCAGAAGTTATTTTAGGCAGGATTGCACATCAGATTAGTGAACGAGGTTGAGATGTTTGTCACGACATTTGCGTAGGATGCCATAATTAATTCTCGACAGAAAAGGTTTTTTTTTTTTTTTTGGGTATGGACAGAAAAGGTTTCTTTGTTCTATGTTTTTTCCCCCATTTTTTGCATACTGGAAGTGATATGGTTCAAACCTCATGAAATGTAGCATACAACATGCGAAAAAAGCTAATGTCTTCTTTTTGTTGGAACTAGCAATTATCCGTATGCCTGTATTTGTCATGTGTAGTCTTAAAAAAAGCAATACTGTTGTTTCTGCTTACCATATGGATAACATTAGCATTGTTTATGATTACGGGAATGAAATCCCTTATCGTACTCAAACGAAATTACAGCTCTCAATGATTTTTGATTTTACTATACATTGTAGCCAGCACTATGCAAGAGAAAGGCTGAAGACATGCTTAGTTACTAGTTCACAGGATCCTACTGCCGATTTTCTTCTGAACAGCAAGATTGGAACTGATCCTGTTGTTTGCGGCAACAACCTTTCTGCCATTAGGTTTGAAACAGCTCAAGTGCGTTATTTTTTCCTCCGTCTTCCTGTGGAATTGCCTCTTCCTTATGCGACTTGGGCGTGGATGGCCACTGATCTGTGTGGAACTTAATCTCATAAATTGTGCAGTTGCTCCTTCAACCTCTTCAACAGCTGAAAGAGGCCGATGCACGAGTCAATATGACCCAAGGATTTCTGCAAGGGGTGGGTATGCCTGGAAGTGAGGGCGTGCGCATTTGCTGTCATTGTTGAGTAAATTTCAGTGTTGTATATGGCGTGATGTTCATGCTACATGTAACTAAATGTATTTTGCTGGTGTGTGTGTGGTACATTGTTGGAGAAGAGTTGGGAGTGCTTCCGGGAATGGATTCTATATTTTCTGTCTTCGCTCTCGAAGGCTTGATTGGGAGTCGTGGTCCATATGGGAATGCGGCTGGAAGGAATCGTTTGAAGGACAAGTTTGACGTAGGGGTATGTGATGGTACAAGCCCTGAGGAGACTTTGAGAATGATTGCAGCTGCTGGCGCTGCCAGGTATCTTACTTCAATTCTTCTCCATTAATAATTGTTCGTTCAAAATTGATGGATTGCAAAAAATAATTTGAACAAATTGCATAGTCTTAGATTTAGATTCACATCAGAGAATTCCTTCGGCCTGAGCCTATTGGGGATAGAAGTCTTTGGCACAACTTCAAGTTTTTATTCAAACTCATACTATATTTATAGGTTGTACTTGAAGTATCTGAGGAACATGGCTGAGAAGACGGATCTTGGTAGATTGGCTGGTCCCTCACTTCTCAGGTTTGTATCTGAAGCCATGAATACAAGCAGCACAAGTGCTGGTATCAATGGGAAACTGAGTTCCGAGATATTGGACTCTCTGGAAAAATTTCTTGAGGTGAAATGAAGTGAAAATGATGTTTGATGTTCCCCTCTTTGTCCCTTGTGAGTTGGGGCTAGTAACTTATTATGTCATTTGCCTACAGAAAATGTCTTCTACCTTCGCGGACCCAGAGAAGTTCCGATGCTTTCTTGTGATGGATCCGTGCAGTGAATTCAACCAAAGTGCTGCATTACGCTACTGGGGTTGCACAATCCAGGCTGGGGCTCAGGTATCCGGGGCATTTGGTTCAACTCCGATGCTTCCTTCTGTAGAAAACGTTGAAAGTGCAAAGAAGTCCTTTTCTCCTTTGCCTTTTGCACTTATTCCATCTCTCCCAATGGATTCTTCCCAAGATTGGGATGCAGTCATGCAGAGCTCTCTTGCAGACGACACGAGATGGGTTTTGGATTTAGCTGAAGGTCAGACAAATAGTGTTCCGTCATCGGTCAAGTATGATTTGCCCAAGAAGACCGTCACCTTGTTTATGCCAGGTTTCGATAAGTCAGAGATAAAGCTATACCAGGTTTCACCTATTTCTTTGTCTTAATTTTTGAAGTTCTTGTGCAAGTTTCTTTCTCCCTTGGATCATAATGAGAATAATCCTGACTGGCATGAAAATCTGATTACATATAGCCCCCATAGATAAAAAATTGTAAAAGGGCAATGTTCAAATATTTGTAAAAGTTTTGGTGTTTACTACAAGTAAACAGGTCCTCTAAAATACCATGTTCCGAGGGGAAAAAAAAAAAGAAAAAGAAAAAACAGGTCCTCTACAATACCTGTCAATTGATTATCTCCACTTATAACGCCTATTGGCGATTACTAACCAGTATTTGACCCATGACGTGATGATAACTGAATATACTTGAACATATGCGACTGCCAAAGCTGAAAGCACCTTCTTTTCTTTGTTTTGGCTTCAACAGCAGATTCTTGTTATTGTAATTCGTAACATATGATTGAAACATGCACTGATTTTGGAAGAATACTTGTAGCTTTGTCTATTACATGTTAAAAGAAGAATACTTGTAGCTTTGTCTATTACATGTTCAGCTTGTTGGGCCATGCTATATTTTCCTGAGTTTTGGCTGAATCAAAGAAGAGTCATTGTGAAGAAAATGACCAATTTTTGCTTGTCTCTGCAGTATAGAGGAGGATCCAAGTTGGTGGTGGAGGCAGGCGACCAGAGACGCGTGATAGAGCTGCCTCGTCAAGTTCAAGGCAAGGTTGTAGGTGCAAAGTTCATGGATCGAAGCCTCGTGATTACAATGTCCTAGGCGCCACTGCACTCCTAGCGTAGCAAACAAATTGGGGAGAAAACCTAGCAGATCAATGTCTTTTAGGTCAAATCAGTTGAGATTAGAATCCTTGATGAGGAGGATGAAATATAGAGATCATATCATGTATTCTTTTGAAATCTGTTGTTCATTTGTTCAACGGTCTGGTGCTTCAGTATAGGTAGTTTATCTTGCTTGTAATCATGTTCATCTGTTCATTTGTTCTTTTTTTTTTTTTTCAATCACATAAGTCAAATGACAAATTAATCTTTATTATAAAAAACAATACATGTTAATTATAATGTTAGATTAATTGATTATAATTATTTTGGAGAGCAGGAAGTAATTATTAATGCTATGGAATGTAATATGAATCCAATTGGCCTTGGCTAGTGGAGCGGTACCAAACGCCTTTTTTATTTCCTTTAAACAAGGAATGAAACGGCTCCATGGATGACTTTGGTCTAATCCTTGGACCATGTGATCCTTGAATGTACTCAGACCAAACACCAGTACAAGGTTCTCACAAGCGGAAAAACGTCTAAATCAATGTTTTGATCGTGTCTTAACCTCACTTTATTTAGAATGTAATACCCATAATGAGTCACAAGAAGAAAACTGATCTCAGATTTCGAACTGAGCTCTACATCTGAGAGATCGTCCCTCGATATTGAACAGCCTGTTTACATTAAGATACAACAGGACTACTACAAAAGATACAACAATTTAAAACCCTTGTCCATTCCTTCCACTCATACAGAAGGAACTCCGCATAACGACCAACATTCAAACGGAGCACAACTTATGATACAGCACCTATGATCACAACTTAGCCTACTCAGAAATTGAAGTTAAACCAGCACGAGGTCGTCAAAGACCAAGTCATTGCTCACCATGGTCTGCATATTGCTTAGAAAAGATTATCATAAGGGATGTAAGCGAGAAGGGCAGACCTCCATAGTAACCAGCATGCTGCCAAGGCAAGGACGTGTCTTTGTGCAAACTAACAAACCAGTCGACCATCACATATTCTCATCACCCACCGCACTATTCATCCCATCTCCATCTCCGTTTGACCTCTTCGAGAACCTTGGAGCGAGCTTGGTTTTTCCTCACTTCATCCTCAATCCAAGACCTGCAACACCAAGGCCTCATGTCGAAATATAAGTGATAGTGGTTATATCATACATGGCCAAGGAAATATCCATACTGTGACTATTTGCTTAGCAACTCTTATGTTACGACCAAAAACAAACATGCTTCCGTGACAAATGTTCCCATCTGGCCCTATAATCAGTATTTATACTATAAAGGAGTGTAGAATCTGGCTTTTAAGTTTCATTCTTCAATGTCACCTTTTTGGTTCAGGGTTTAAAGGACAAAACAAAATGAAAATAGTCATTTCAGAAACTGCAAATTACCTTAGAATCCGAACGGCTTCAATCTCAGCTTCGAGGATTGATTTGGCATCAAGGACTCTCTCCCACTTGGCCTGCAAATCATTGCCAATAACCCTTGTGTTTTCTTCCTCAGCAATCTGTTCAGCTCCCTCAGTCGCAAGCCTCTCTGACATCTCATCAATTCCCATTTTCAGCTGATCCAGCAATTGCTTTTGACAATCTATAGCTGATTTCTCCTTCCAATACTCACCCAAAGCCTTCTCTTGGACATTTCTTTCCATCTCTAATTCACCAAGTGCCTTGATATACGATTCCTGTACTTTAAGACCATAGAATCTCTCCCTTTCCATCTTTTCATCCCAAATTCTTTGTATTTCCCCTCGTTCTAGCAACTCGTTCTTGATTTCCTCTTTTGAGGCTTGCCTAGATGATTCCTCTGCCTCGATTCTAGATAGCTCATCATGAATTGCTTTTGCCATCCGGCCACTAGCAAGTGCTACAGCCGCTTGAGCTTTTGTTGCTGGTTTATCAGGTTGAAGCCGCCTTGTTTGTCCTGCAAATGTTTATGGAGTTTGATCTCATCAAAAAGGTAGTTAACACACAGAAAAAAACTTAAATGAGCTAGTGCAGTTACATCCTTTTCCTTTAGGTGTATCGGGTCAGGATGACTGTACATGGAATAACGGACTACGGAGCATCGATAACTGATCTGTAATGCCATATATCTGACAACTACGTAGCTAAATCACATTACGTTTTCTCTGGTAATGCATCAGCACACGTAGCAGACAAAACTAAAACAAGGGATAATAGCAATGCACTATCATTCTAAGAAATAACATGCTTGCAAGCACCAATCCATTCATGCGGCCAAGGGAAGAGAGAAAGCACCCACCAAAGACTCTACTTAGCAGGCTCTTATCTCCAGCAAACAAGTCCATGAAAATCCCAGGAGTCATGTCCTTGCTGATGTCCTTCATGTCCATTAGATCCAATTTTGATTTTGGTATCTGGACTGTACATGAGTCAATTTTCAGAATGATAGACTTCTAAGAGTCGAGGTGCACAATCAGAAACATTAGAAGCTTGAGCAACAAAATGAGATCTTTTACCCCTACGTTTCCTGGTGAGTTAAGGTCATACTCTAGCTGGGATTTCCATTCAATGAGATCCTGCCTAGAGATAAACCTGTAGCAGCAAGAAAACGGCTGAAGAAAAACATACACCGGTAGCTTCGGATTCTATGGCCACTCCAGCATACATCTTCATCTAATAGGATTTTCTCTATAGCCAGATCAACGAGTTGCAATACCTATCAGGATAAAAGTTGCAGCTCCAATGTTCTATTGTGGATATCTTGCTGAATACAACTCCAGCTTCAGCAAGAGCTGGAAAAGAAGGCAAGAGAAACGTTTAGTCAGCTTTCCCAAGAACCTTGCCTGAATGTCCAAGAAATGCACTGCTGAAAAGAAAAGCGTACCTTGAATGAAACCAAAATCAGGATCTTCAATATTGACATCTTGAAAAGCAGCATTTAGGGAGCCAGAAAGAGCTAGAGATGGATTTATCTTGAGTTTTTGATTCCTACACGACATGAAGTACACTGAAAGATTATAGAAGGCATTGAGCGAATATTTAAGAACCAAGTTCATCCATGTACATGTTCTAGAAAGTAAACCTAACAAGCATAGATACCTCTCCAGAAATGAGTTAGCTCGAACTAACCATCTTGCGTATTCCCTCCTCTTGCAGAGTTCACCAGCCTTGACATTGTCCTCAATTATCTGCAAACCTTAATCATAGACAAGAAAGATGTGCTCAGGAATGTTCCTTAGTTTGATTCTGCAGATGTAAAATATTCTGAGAGGAGCCATTGAATTTACAGCGAAGAGACAAAGGTTTATCAAACCAACAAGGGGGTTTCATAAGAAACCAATAACAATCCAACCACATGTGAAGAACCAGCGTGCGCAGGAAGAATGTGTCGAGACATTAAGTTCAAATAGTGAGCTTTTAAACTAATAAGCGGTATAACACACATGATAAGTATGCTATAACCAAACCTTCAATGCCTTCAGAGAAGAAATAGCTTGTAGTTGACTAGAATCCACAGGAGCAGGTATAATGCGAGGCTGATAATTTTCTGCAAAAAGCAATTCATACATGTAAGGTGAATGCAAAGCACAGACAGGATACTACAGACAAGTATTGAAGTGAGCAAACCTTGAAAGGAAGACTAAGAGCTCAAGTGAGCCTATTTAAGGAAGTCGGTTTGCTTACACCAGTAGTCAAAGCAAGCAATTGAGGAAAGAAAAATTGCAAAGATGGAGCTAAGTCACTAGAGTACTTTCGAAAATGAAATTTGACGAAGCACAGCATGAAGTGTTCAGAGAATCAGAAAAAGATGAGTTGTGTCAGCTGTTTCCACCACAAGTTCCACAGGTCTAGCAATGGATCTACAAAAATGAAGTGTCTAATGTGCAAATGCAGAGACAGACATGAAGAGAGACGTACAAAATGGGTAACTGATGACCCCGACAGAGTACCTGATGAACCTGAGCCAGTAACAGTATCTGGCAATTCTACCTCCATGGCCTCAAAAGTGACACCATCTCGAGTTGAGGAATCAGAATCATCAAGCTTCCTCTTGGTACTTTCATTGGAAGAAGGGAACCATGTCTCGTGTAGCTGATGAGTAAGTGGAAGCTTGAAACCTGAGACATGTGGAAATCTCATAATTGTCCACATACATAGAAAATGAAAAAAGGTAAACTGCTCAAAGCCTCAATGCTCCAAATCCAACCTCGTCACCAAATTCGTAAACAAATCTCTATAGAAAAAGAAAAAAGAAAAAAAGAGGACACATCAAACAGAACTCCAGGATGAAACTGATCTCCTAGCAAAGAACTGTTAACCTCAACATGACACATAACATAACCAAATCTCCCGTACCGATAGTACCAAACTACAGCTTCATTTAACTAATTATTGATTCAAGTCAAAATGAATACAAGGAATCACACTCTATCGCATCTTCACTTTGCCTAAGAGATAAGATTCATAGGCACGATTTCCAGTTATGAGGAACCTAAGGAGATCAGTGAATCCGATAACTAAAGCCCCAACCTCTGTGATGTCAACAAAGGAGTAGTAGAAGAAGAGGTACCTCTTCCAGCAAGCATGAAGTGAAATGCAGCAGCAAGTATGACAGCAATCGAAGCTCCAACACCGAAAACCAAAAACACCGGAACACCTGCACAAACACAACACACTACATCAATTTCCCTTAACGATTCACATGAAATTCACACAAAACGCCGGAGAAGTCAAGCAAACTACCTCTCTTCTTCTTCACCGGAAACTGAGAATCAAAGCGATGCACAATTCCCCAACCACCGAATCCATCATCATCATCATCACAATCAGACACCAAACACCACGAGACCTCCCCGCCGCCGCCGCCGCTTCGAGAAATCACCGCCGCGTCTCGGAATCGGATCCTCCGCGGGGTGAGAAAGTGCGAGATCGGGCGAATGACTGTGAATTGGCGGCGGCGGCGAGGGAGAGGAAGAGAGGGGTTGAGGAGAGAGAGGGCGGCGGCGGCGGCTGAGAAACACATTTTCTCGCCGGGGAGTTTGATCGCCACCGGCGGAGACTCCGGCGACGGCGAGGGCTTATTGGTTGGTGGTCGGTGGAATGGAAGTGGCGAGCAATGTACGAGTAAGGCAGTTTGGACTCATTGTTAGGTGAGATGATGGCGTTACTGATAAGTTGACATGTTATGACAGTTGAGTTACTTTTGAGTTTTAGGATTGTCTAAAGGTGTAATGCGTCAAATGTTACAGTACCGATCGTGATCAAAGCAACACAGATAAAAAACTAAAACTTATTATTTATTTATCTCAAATGAAATACAATAATTATTTCTGTTCTTCTTTCTTTCATCTTTGTTTTTTCTTCGGATCATGAACGTGCATTAACCAGCTCGAGTAAGGAGTGATCACAAAACTACAGAGCTGAAAGAATGGGTCTAAAGCTCGCTATTTACGCTACAGTGAACCGCGTCGGTTGGGTTTATGCGTTTTACAAAGCTCTTCAAGGAGAAGAGACCTGGCTCTATTAAAAGCATCAAAACAAAGACAAATGTGCGACTCAAGGTCAGCGAGTTGCCGGAGCACGCTCACATGAGTCTCCCTCATCTTCTTCACGACCTCATATATTGCATGCTTGTCCTTGCCTCGACTCAAAACAAAACGAGCATGAAACTTGTCGCCATCAACAGCCGTATAAAGAAGATCAACAAGCCGGTCCATGGTGTCCAGATGATGCAACACATACACACTCCTTAATGCAGCGTCTAGCTGCGCCACAAGAGCGATTTCTCTATTGATCAATTTTGAAGAGAGGCATACAGGAAATGAAACCGCGACTAGGCTCACAAGTGCATGAGCTAGAACTGAGACGGCTGAGTCCACAGCACGCACCCCTGAGATGGATCTTGAACGGCGAATGAAGCGAGGCTTAGTGCGGCGGGACCTATGGATGTGATAGTCTATCTGGTCCTTGATCTCAGAGAAGCAGCGCTGCATGTCGCGAAAGCTGTGGGACCCTGGGCAAGTAAAGGGGTTCTCATTGCTGTCAAATTGAAGAAACATACTGAAGGCATGGTCACATTGGGATTCCGACAGGTACTCTAAGTTTGGCGGAAGGGCATTGAGTACGCCGCTTATGGGACCATAATACGAGCGTACATAGCAGACCTTCAGTTGGAGGTGGAGGAGGCGGTGACATGTTTCCTCGCTGAAATCAAAGTAGTCTGAGGCTAAATCAGTGAAGACACTGGGGTTAGCACGGCAAAGAGCTTCTTGGACATGCTGCTGATTTGGTTGGAGGATCTGTTCCAACAAAAGGTGCTGCTGATCATTGATCTCAGTGACTTGCCAGGTTTCTATGACTTGGATTTTGGACCTAATGTTGTTGTACGGACTGCTCTCGACAGCAAGAGAAAATAACTTCGTGACATTGGGCGACTGTAGAGTGCTTGATCTTGGTGTGTCCTCTGCTGAATTCACTGCGTTATCACAGATATCACAGCAAAGAGGTGAGGAAAACCCAAAAAAAGAAAAAGAAAAAGAAAAAGCAAAAGCAAAAGCAAAAAGAAGACATTGTTGACGCTAACGCAAGATTCGGTATATTGAGAGTAAGAGTGAATATGCCAATTGATCCACGAAATAGGCCATACAAGTTTTTACTTCGGTGTTTTTCCCCTCTTTTTTTTTTTTTTTTGTTTTGTTTTTGTGATCAACTTATATTATTTGTAAGTATACATCAGCAACACCAGACATGAAGCCAACTAAATCACCAAAAACAACGAGACAGGAAGATAACTAGAAGCCTAACATTAAGAGATTTAACTACTCCCCTAGCTTGCAATAGCAAGAGGATATTGCAAGGGAAAAGTGATCCATATAAGCCTCATGTTACCACTGAAATAGGCAGAGAACATAACAGAAAGTGTTCAGATATCTCAAGAGATTTTCTCTCTATAGTTGGTGTGATAGATTTTTACATAATTTCAACCTTCCTCACAGATTTCAAGGACGTGGAATTTATGTAGCCTTGCACTGTTGCACACATTAGAAGATGCTATCTCAAGTCCTAGATGTTCCGTCGCAGCTTACATAATCCAAAATGGCCTGTTGAGCTCATATGTCAGAAGCTTCTCACTTTAAGCAGCTCGGTTTTATGGGTAATAATGAGCATGAGAGACGTTCAACAACCAGCATAGACTAAGGCCTGATCAGCTACATAAGGAAATCTGGGAAAAGCAAGAAACTTGATTTCTAGCTGACTTAACAAGAATCGAAAACCCAACTCCTAGGCTTAGAGCAAAGATTAAAGTAACAGAGATACAACTCTCACATCTGTCTACTGCTTTTGTTCAGATTTTTTGCATTGGTGAATCCATGTATACGATAAAAAAACCGAAAAACAACACAAACATCAGCCTTACTCAAGTTTCCATCATTTACTACATACAACCTACCCTAAACCGCCTCTGTTCTCTCCCTCCCCATCATTACTTGGCCTATCTTAACCTGTTTCTCAGCCTTAGCATGGGATCCTATATATTCACTCAATCAAGAACAGATACTAGATAAGCAAGCATATAAACATTATATCGGCCAAATTCAAGTAAGAACAAGGTAAAAACAGAAAAATCAGAGACAAAAGTTTGTACTGTGTTTAAGCTAATGTACCTTGCAAGAAGGATGGCTGATTTGGTGGTGTCGGGCCTGAAGATGTGGAACTGAAGCAACGAAGCATCTCCAGCAATCAAAAAACAAACCCGCTCTTTGTTCTGGATCATGAAGATTTGTCTTTAGAAATTTTTAGCTAACTCTGTATCAAGAAAATTGCATGATAAGGTATGGTTTCTGAAGTTAGCCAGGAGTATTATGAATGTAACAGTACTAAGAGCTATATTATATTAATTGGCATTTATAGTATTGCACAAATAGCAAACTAAACTTCAGAAGTATGATTATGAGGGACTAATGGATTCATTTTCAAGCCAAATGCATATTTCCTTAATAGCAACTTGAAATTACAGCTTAAATGGCATTTTGTCTTGCTGATCAAATTACACAAAAACACATCAATTTTATACGCTTAGGAGAAAAAGCCAGACCATGGATAGCAAACATGGGAGAATTAAGGGGAAAATAGACAATGGAAAGTCCATATTCGTATACTACCAATACATGGAGAACATATATACTACTCAAGTCTCATCATCAAATCAATCTGTGTGATTGGTTAAGTTCAAATGCAAACAAGAAATGCAGCTATTTGCAAACCAGACACCAAGTTAGGCCAAGGATTAATGGCATATATGGTTGAAGAACATCCTTTACTTTATTTCGTAAAATCAATCTGCATAATGCCATCAAGCTCACGTTCATCTCTCTCATTCTAATCAGGTCTCAAATGCATAATGGACTGAAGTTTTCTATGCTGACTGAATCCTAATCAGCAAGAAGTACAGATAACTCAAATACCTCATCTCAAAATCCTTTTCCTGGTTACCATCAAACCTTTTCAACCTTCAAACAACCAGGACAACACCTCACATGACGAGTAGCAAAATCAGTTGCACATCATTCACAACCGAATCACCAATTATATTATGTCGTTGATTAGGTAGAGTCATCATCGCCCTGTTCACCAATATGACCAACCAATCAATCGCCCGGTACCCACCAAATGGCTTTGCACAACAGCGAACTATCCCGATTCCATTTCTAATCCAGCTTAAAAACCAATTATGAATCACGCCAGCAAAATTTCAACAAAAAAGAAGAAGAAGCAATTGGGCAATAAGAACAGACATAATAGGGGTATAAAATGGCATGATCCAGCAATCATAAACCCATTAGCATATACCATCGTCCATTCAAAATTCACATCTACAACAACACAAAGGGTCAGCAATTTATCAAAGCATGAATCTTTGTTTACTAACACGACGAACCCATAAAATGAAATCCCCAAATTCGAACACCCAAAACCACTGACTCACCATAGCAAGTGAAACTGAGAAACCATGTTGAAGAGGCAGCAGGTGATTTAGCACGGGAGAGTGCAGCTTTGATAGAATGGGAGATGCAGTGCAACGACTGCAATCCCACTTGCGTCGGAGATTATGATGTTGAATTGAGGCTGCTTGCTTAATGCGACTTGCGCGTCTGCGAGATTTTTAGCCTGTTCACACGCGCCCGTGTTCGTCCTCTTTTCAAAGCAATGAAAATGATTGGATTAAAAAAGAAATAAATAAAAAATAAAAGGATTTATTTTGTATTCATTATGTTCGTGAATTGAGAGGAAAAGATTTGTATGAATTCTATTTATGTTACTTGTGCGACGAGAGAATGGGAAAAGAAATGATTTTTTTAAGAGTATTTTACTTATGTATTTCTCACATCAAAATAAACCAAGTTATATTATTAACAGTAATATAGGAAATATGAAAATTTTCATAAAGCATAATATTTTTTATCCAAATCCCACCCCTTTTGGTGGGAAAGATTGGAAAGAAAAATGACTAAAATTTCACAACCATAACAAAGAAAAATAAAATGTTCCATTTTTCATCCTTTTTCTTTACTTTTCTCTCTAAAGAGAACTCACAAGTAGGGTGTATATGAAAAATTGATTCGGAAAAACTTGATTGTATACAATTTATACATGGATGAAAAACGTCCGTCGACGAGATTTACACTATAAGTTTATGAAGATCAAAATTATGAACTTTTATAATTATAGTATAAAATCTTATCGATAAAACATACTCCCTCCATTACATAATATATATAATACTTGTCTATTTACATCGTTCCAAAGTATATGTAACATATTATGTTTATTATCTTATCTCATAATTGTTACAGTAAACCTCATTACCACAAAAAAAATATTCTTCCTTCACCAAATTCTACACAAATTTAACACACATAAATCGACGTACCGGGTCAAACTGTTATCTATATTTTGGAACGAAAAGACTATAACATAAAATCATAAATATATAATATAAAATCGTTGCTGCTATAGCATAAATCTTTTTCATATATATATTCGAAAAGGCTCAATTTATTTTGTTTCTATTTCAAAAAAGATCGGACGAATTACATCAGTTCCTTACACACAACCATACTCCCAAGAATACTGCGAGACTAGTCTAGGACAATACAAGTATAGTGACTTAAACAGCTTCACATGTCATCCTCCTCTCCGTGTATCTCCATTCTTCTTTCGTGCTTCAGCATGCCAGAAATCAGCTTATTTTCCAACCCAGTCGTGGTCAAGGTTTCACATCAAAATACCCTCTTTTTCCTTTCCATCCAGAGCTCATAGATCCCACTGGCCATGAAGCATCCTCTCCTCCCAGCGAGATCAGTTTTTCCCTGTAGACACCTTCAAGAACCACTAATAAATTGCAAAAGTGCGAATATCCAGTTCAGGTAAGCAGCAGAAATGTGGAAGCCTTCTTCCCTATATATCTTTTATACTAGCCAAAACGGCATCTTTGGAGAGCCATCCAAATTTTATCCATCCCGGCCAGTATCAAATTCTTCACGTAGTCGACAGACCTGAACAAATATCTCTGCTGGTATTCTGTTATCCATACTAACTGGAACGTGAGTTTGGCAGATACAAACACATTACAAGCATATTGGTTCCAATTATCAGCATACAAAAGCATCATTATCCTCAACTACTAGCATGATCAATAACCAGCACTATTAAGCTTCATATAAACATCAAAGATGCAATGACTTCGGCATCAAAACAAGAGGGTAATTCCAAATCCAATATTGATCATCACTACAACATACCATTCTACAATTTCATGTCTGCTCATAACCCAGTGGCATGAAAGGGATCGAAGCCATCCTGCGCTATCTTCTCCAACGGCCAAAACAGCGGCTTGGGAAGGTCATCCCAGTTGTACCAATCCCAGCCGCCGCACTTCTCAGGCTCCATAGTTTGAGGCTCCTGTGCGGGATCCAGTACAACAGAGCACATCAGAATAGTGACATAGTGAGCAGTTATTGGCTCTTCAGAGAATACACTGTTGCGGACAGTAACTAGCTCCGGTTTTACAATGTCTAACCCGGTTTCCTCTTAACCTCCCTGGCCGCACACTCCTCAAAGCTCTCCCCTGCAATTAAAGACATCAAAAAAGATAGTCAATGCTTGAGTTTACTGGCTGCACACATTACATACAAGATGGTCAATGCTTAACATCGGGATACATCAATAATCATATATAAGAGTACAATAATTGGCATGGATTGAGTTTCATGAAATCACATCTAAGTGATGGAAACAAGAAGGGTGTGATGACTGATTAGTCGAGATAAGGGAAACCTTTTTAATACAAGAGTGGATGCCAGACATAAATGGGGAGAAGTTCATGCTTCTTTGAATGGAGAGAGTGATCCATCAGAGTGATGGATGGTAAATATATTGGGGAGGTAGAAGAAACATTGGTTTTATGCAACAACACCACATGATCAAACCAGCCTGTTACTTGATCCTTGGGAAAGATGGGAAAAGAGCATGTAACCCTCTTGGGTCTGGTACTATACCCGTTTTGTTCACTTAAGTATCTACAACAAGAACATTTACCCAACCTAGATAATCCCGTCAATGGGCGAACTTTACCTCCGTTGTATATTTGTTATTACAACAGAGAAACTGTTTTTGATGCATCAGATAGATTTAAGTACATGAATCTTGAAAATAGACACATGACTAGAATCATTGAACTAATCATTCTCAAACACATAAATTTGTGTCAGAGAGAGAGAGAGAGAGGACAGACCGAATTCAAGGGTGCCGCCGGGGAGAGCAAAGGTGGAGCCAACAACACCTTCTTTCCCTTCTTTAAAAGGAACACAGCCACCGCCACTCTCGGCGCCGGAGTTGCTCTTTGTTCCGTCGACGTCATCCGTCTAAGCTCAGCCGGTTGCGTTTCGCTGAGCGGCGGGACAATTAATGCCGGCTATGAGGAAAGGCGTCGCGGCGTCAGTGCTCGCTTGGCTTCTTTGATTGCCAAAGCGTGGGGGTACTTGTTTGTCTACAAAAATGTCTTATTATCCTATAATCTTGTGTTATGTTTCTTTGGTAAATTTGTACACTGTATGGAACTACATAATCCTATTATGAGTAATTACCATTCGCAGACAAGCACAAGATAGTAAATAGTTTTATGATACATCATCCGGAATATTTATCTAAGGAGTGATAATTTCGCTTAATCTCATCCTCATAAACACACCTTTTGTTTATAATATGAAAGGACGTGGTTGATTTTAAATTAGTTAACATAGTTAATTTTTTTTTATAACTAAACTGGTTTTTCTTTGGATGGTTGATTATTTACTTTTTGTGTTTTAAGTTTTTGAACTAGATATTTCCTATTTAAGTAAAAGTTCGACTAAGATAGTTGATTTAAAATCATCCTTTTAGTCATTACAATGCTATATTTGAACCATATCATAGGCACATCAATAAAATTATTCGAATTACGAATGATTTGTGCAAGAATTAAATATCATACTTTTAATATAATTATTGTGAAATATTGATCATAGTTTAAGTTATGCACTTAATTCATGAGTCAAAAAGAAAATTTAATTGTATCATTAGGTGAATAAATATAGTTTCTCATAATACATGTTGAATAGTGTGAAAACTACACAATGCCTCGAATTTTGGAAACAAAGGCATTATTAATGTTTAACCCTCGATCAATCCTAATAATGGAATTACTCGACGCGAAACACGTTTAATGCCATAATTCTAAAGTGTTGCGCTCCCGAAAAGAATGATATATCTTATTGGTAATTGATATCGGTTGTCTCATAAAACCTTTAAGTTGAACCTTTTGGGTATTACGTAGTTATAAAGAACGTAACGTCCTTGTCACGGCTTCAAACACCACACATTGTCCCAAAATCTTCTCCAGTTATGCGGCTGATCCGGACCCTAACATCCACAAACCCAGCACATGATTACAGGATTGTTCTAATTTCATTCTGTAACGTCTCGGACAATCCTCGTTATAAGATAATTATCAATAATCCTCTTATAAACGATCAGAACTGACCCCATAAATCAACATTAATCCTTCAGTGGGTTTTGTCTTCATTGAAATGACTATTTTTTGTTTGTAAGGTCAAAGATGAATTTGGATGACATATCAAATATAAACAAAATATTTAAACATTATAGAAGTTATTATATTCATATTGTTTTAATACTAAAGTTATTTGCAACGCAGGGGTTTATGTATACTAGTTACCTATTGAAGTGAAACAACTAGCTAGTCACAATGCAATGTGGATGAAGAAAATAGCATGGAGGAATAATGAGAGGATGAGCCATGGGTCGAATGATGCAACGCACCGGATCACCTGGGCCTCCCAACTGATTCCACAAAGATAAAAATAAGAGGATAAAGGCATATATCGCACAAGATGATTCCAACACTTGATCAAAACGTTGCGCACATAGCCAGCTTAGCGTATATTGATCAGAGTTATGAGCGTGAAGCATTTGTGATGCTTTGGTGTTACATCTCACAGTCCCTTATGACCACGTGACATAAAAAAGCAATTTTTTATTTGTTTTTTTCCTGGAGAACCTTGCTATGGTACAAGAAAGCCAGGTGTTCCACTATTTTTATGTTTTAACACCAAAACTTCCTCATTGGTGTACAAAAAAGGAAGTATTCGAACAACATCAGACCACAGCATAGAAATAATGTGAGAAAATTCAATAGCAAGCTAGCCAACCTGTGAGTACTTCTGTAGTTGTCATTGTTACTATCAACAAATATGCAACACTAAAGGTAAAGAATACGATGACTTAGTCATATAATTGGTGCTCATTTGATGTGCGCCAACCTTCAAGGAATTGAATAGACAACATTTTGCCAAGTGTTCCTTCCTACATAAAAAATAAATCCAGATCATACAAACCAAACCATTTTTGAAAATGACTCGAGTACTTTGTGCTCATCTAGTTATTTGCTCCGTATACTTTGTACATAAAGGCATCACTTCTCTTCAAACTCCAGACCATATGTTTTCTTGTTGGTAGTTCACTTCTCGTGATTCCTCGTTCGCCCTTTATAACTAACTCGTACAATGTCTTCTTGCATATGATCTTCAACCTCACTTTCACTTTGTCTTCAACATGATCAGCTGCTCGCCATCGTCCCTTTTCTCCTACTGGATCTGATTGATTTCTCGGTGTAGTTGATATATCGCACGTACGTGGTTTTCTTTTCCTGCCTACGTAACAAATGATGGCCACCACAAGCGCTGTCGTCACTGCTCCTGGCACCTCCCAAGACGATTGTCTCGTCAATGGTGGTCAGCATCATCTTTATTTAGAGAACTTGGGTTCAACGAGCAAAGTTTGTCCAAGTGATCAAGATGATAATATGGTTGATGATCAAGAGCATGCGATCTCAACCGCCCAATTTTCAGTTTTGCATGGATCTTTGCGGCCCATTACTCTGAAGGTAACTTATTTTATGAGTATATGATCAATACACGATTATCATAGACATACACTCGATAAACATGGATAAACGTGAGGAAGCTAATTGTCTTCTTGACGATACTAAAACATATCAGTAAATGTCAAGATATTCAGAGTTGAGATCATAAGTGACTGTTACAAAAAGAGTTACCATGTTCACGATCCATATATACTTCCATGACATTCTATACTTATCGCTGCCTTGACTAATTTGCTATCAACGTTGATCAATGTAGTTTGAAGATGTAACATACAGCATCAAGTCAAGTCCAGCAGAGAAACCGTTCTCGTCACCTGGCCCGAAGCCGACCCGAACCATCCTCTCCGGCATCACGGGCATAGTCCGGCCGGGGGAGCTCCTTGCAATGCTGGGACCCTCCGGCAGTGGCAAGACCACGCTCCTCACTGCCCTTGGCGGCCGCTTACCAGGAAAATTCACTGGCACCATAACATACAACGGGCAAACATTTTCTAGCTCAATGAAGCGAAAGACGGGCTTTGTGACCCAGGATGACGTCCTCTACCCTCACCTGACCGTACTCGAGACCCTCAGCTATGCCGCTCTGCTTCGTCTCCCAAGGACTCTGACTCAGGAGACGAAAGCCAAGCAAGTGGAGATGATCATAACGGAGTTGGGACTTACAAAGTGTAGGGGCAGCATTGTGGGGAGCCCGCAGCTCCGAGGAGTCTCGGGTGGGGAAAGGAAGCGGGTAAGTATCGGGCTTGAGATGCTCGTGAACCCGAGCTTGCTGTTGTTGGATGAACCTACATCGGGGTTGGACTCCACTACCGCACAAAGGATGGTGGCGATGCTGAGAAGGGTGGCTAGGGGTGGCAGGACGGTGGTGATGACGATACATCAGCCCTCGAGTAGGCTATATAGGATGTTCGATAAGGTCATTGTGCTGGCCGATGGGTGCCCCATTTATAGTGGGCGGGCGAGAACCGCGATGGAATATTTTGAGGGGATCGGGTTTTGGCCAGATTTCAAGTTCGTAAATACGGCTGATTTTCTGCTTGACCTTGCTAGTGGTACATATGGAACTTATAAGACTTTTTGTTTTGCATTCCTGTTATTACAACAACATTTCATCTGTTATTGGGTTTTAGATGTGATTTATGGTTCTATATATAAATTCCTCTTATTTGAATGGGCAGGCATTGCATCCGACGGAAAGAAAGAAGATCAGGAATCCAATCACGGCAGGCCAGACTATCAAAACGACCCGAGTGCAATCAAGCAGTTTCTGATATCATCATACAAAAAGAATCTATATCCCGGCTTGAAGGCCGGGATTCAGAAAGTCTACCAAGAAGAAGCCCACAAACAAAATGCATCATCCAGAGGTAAAATTAAGGTTACTGAAGGGAAATACTAGAAGTGGTACTCTTAGTTTGAGGCTTCTAATAAGTTCCTCGAAAGATCAGGATGGAATGTATGTAGATATTGCGTTACTCTAATACTATTGTTCATCTAACGTGTGTGTTTGCAGGTAAAGAGAGTCAATGGATGACAACATGGTTGGAGCAATTCAATGTGCTGCTGAAAAGAGGACTGAAAGAGAGGAGACATGAGTCGTATTCTGGTTTAAGGATATTTCAAGTCATGTCGGTTGCAATCCTTTCTGGTCTCCTATGGTGGCACACTGATACCTCAAATCTCCAAGATCAAGTAACTATTTGATACCTGCATCTTTTGTTTTTTCAATGGTCGACACATCTCTTGTTTTTTCTATTACCGCTATTGGTATATTATCACATATGTATCTTTTCCGAGCTCAATTACGAAATACACTAGCATCAGATTTTTTTGACAGCTTTGGAAGTGAGGAACTTCACATTATCTTTCATAGGATATATCAGTAATGGGTAAACTTCGGATACGAAACTTAGTTCTGTAGAGCATTACAAATAACCATGTGGATTAGATTTCCAATCCTGAAAATTCAAACTAGTTGGACTATCTTCATGGCAGTACTCAAAGATCAGCTCAAATTACACACTTGGCCTATGCTGTTAAAAGAATGTAACAAATGTTACCTTGTGATCTACAGGTTGGCCTTTTGTTCTTCTTCTCCATATTTTGGGGCTTCTTTCCACTATTCAACGCAATCTTCACCTTCCCTCAAGAGCAGCCGATGCTGGCACGAGAGCGTGCCTCCAGCATGTACCGCCTCTCGTCCTACTTCTTCGCTCGAACAGCAGGAGATTTGCCCATGGAACTCATCCTCCCTACAGCATTCGTGACTGTGACGTATTGGATGGCTAGTCTGAAGCCATCTCCCGTTGCTTTCCTACTAACGGTCTTGATCATCCTCTACAATGTGCTAGTGTCTCAGAGCCTCGGACTAGCTCTAGGGGCGATAGTGATGGACGAGAGGCAGGCTTCAACTTTAGCTTCTGTTCTTATGCTGCTATTCTTGCTGGCGAGTGGCTACTACGTTCAGCATATCCCGGCGTTCATCGCTTGGTTAAAGTACTTCTCGTTTAGTCACTACTGCTACAAACTTCTAGTTGGAGTTCAGTACTCGACGAATGACTATTTTCTGTGTGGGCCGGGAATTCGGTGCCGGGTAATGGATTTTCCTGGAGTCAAGATTCTGGGGATTGGTAACTTGGGTTATGATGTTGCCGCTTTGACTATTATGTTGGTAGGCTACAGACTTTTGGCTTATGTGGGGTTGCGAATCGCGCAACCTCACTGACGATAAACTGACGAACGATTGTTAGAACTTTCTCATATCAAGAAGTGCTAACTCAGTGATGAGTGAAGTTTGCCTAGATCTTTACTGGTTTCAAAGAAGAACCGAGGACTAATTCTGTATTTGCTAAATCACTGGTAACTCGAACTTGTTATTGTTTAATGGCAGTCACTTGTCTGGCATTAATTCTGTAAGCAACGACTACAAGTTAGAAAGGATACACTTACCTCCCAAGTTTGGATCGAATCCCATACAAACATAAACACACAAACATAAACATACGTGGAAAACCCGAATACCGGGAGAAAAACCCAAGACCATCACAATCGACAACAAACCACTATTCGAAGGAGAGATTGCAAGAGATAGGTTTTTGATTTTTGTATATCTATATCCTTCTGTTCTACACACATTAACATATATAGATAAAAGAAACTCCTATAATGATATATGCCAAAAAAAAAATAAACATACACGACTTTCTTAAACTCCAATAATAGATGATGCTGCAATAATGGTCCCGATCTTCAACACCAAATCCCGATCGCTAACTGCCTCATGTTTCCACGCACTAAGTAGCCTTGGTAGGCCACCAGAGCATCTCAGAATCATAGGTGATTATCTACTTTCAAGTTCCACCCAACTTCGCTGTTGTCACAATGTTGATGTTGACGGATTGATTAAATCGGACAATGGCTGTTAGAACCTTTTGTGACTGCTAGAACCCCCAGCCTAACCGAAAGACCAAACTAAACCTCCTTAAGAGCTCAAGAATAAGGCAGAATTACAATACCATTAAAAATGTACACACGAACCTAGCTTGATCAATCAATCACACGAACCTATCTATTGATCCTTGCCATCCGCTGTTTGATTTGTCAAGGGTGTCAGAGACTTAAATCGACTGCCGCTGCTTCGATTGCTAGAGCCACTAGGACACACTCTTGATCCTGTGCCAGCTTTGTGAATTGCTATGATGCTACAATCAAGCAGTACCCTTCCAAGCCACCCCAGACAAGTTTGATGAGTGCGGTCTCAATTATGATATCATAATATCCCATTTCCATGATCCACATGCGCATTGCTCACCGTCATCCTACGACTCTCAAAGTTTGTATAATGTTCGCAATCCTACTCTGCTAGATGCTTTCTGATGCAAAGAACTACTATATCCATGAACCTGGAATTAAAAGCATTCGTGTTTCCATATATGAAACATATCATAGGTTGGTACATAAAAAGCGTCGGCCATCGTGCGAAATCATAGATCACAACAACAACAAATTTGGAGACTGACAAAAGAATAGGAATATTGCAACATCAAACACAAATAGTACTTCTTCCATGAAACTAATTAAACTTGAAAGGGCCACGGCCTGTTCTTCAACTCCTCCTCGGTCCTAATCCCATCCCTCCCACACCGATCTCCGTCCAGGAAAGCGCGATACCTGATCCTGAAAGCGAGAACCAACACAACCCACTCGAGACAGAACATCAACACACACAACCCACCAGCCAACTTCAATATCACGGCCCCATCCTTGTCCCTCACATACGACTTCATCGCCCCGAGAAAATTCCCCGTGGTCGTGAATATCAGCACCGACACCGACCCCTGGAAGATCCCCGTCAGGACTGTCGAGATCATGTGGGCAGCGTACCACCTGTTAGACCCGCCAGAGGTGCAGCCCGAGAGGCCCCAATGATGGTGATGATGTGGAGGAGGATGAAGAGGGTCCCGACGAGGGAGGGGCGGAGAATTCTTTATAGATATCCATATATAATTTTATAAATTATATAAAAATATCTCATAATTATTTTATTTTTATTAGATATCTCGTAATCCATTACGAGATTATTTTTTCAAATATAATTATACAATCCAAAATTCAATTTGTTAAAATCATTTATTTTTAAATCCGTCGTCATCTACGACGAACCGATGACCAATCGACAAACTAACGATGACGTCGACGAACTCACAAAGATGACAACGATGATAACGACGACGAACTAACGTCGATTACTGGACGATGACAACGAATTAACGACAACAACGAAGAACTATCAATGATGACGAAGTGCCAACGGCGAAGACCGGACAACGAACTAAAGTAAAGGACGACGACGAAGTAAAGGCGAGGACAACGACCATAATAAGTATGATGAACAATAGGAAGCATTGTTTGAACATGGAGACATAAGATAATGCTATTTTTTTATGGTGACGGAAAGAATAATGAATGTCGGATGTGTAGAATCAAAATAAATAATCATCAACATACCAATATATGAGAAGAATCAAATTATACCCACGTAAATAACAAAAAAAAAAAAAAAAGATTTTTTTATGAAAAAAAAGAAAAGAAAAGGAAGAGGATACGTGAATTAGAAAAGCACGATTTTATTGTTTATAAAAAATATTAGTGGGATATTTGGTTGGAAAAAATAAGAGAGGATGATACTCATTGCTAATTCTTTTTACTATGTGGCATCTACAAGTAATTTTCTTAATAAAATACTCTTTCTTCATCAAATTCAACAAAAATTTAACACACATATAAAATCTCGTGGCGAATCAAACCAGTGTATTTAATTTGGGACAGGAGGAGTATTTGATTGTTCCTCGGTTCAAGTTAAACTTTGGCTCGACATATGATGATGGTTTTTATCTTGCATATAATTAGGAGAGTGAAAATGTCCCATAAAAAATATAATATTTTAAAAAAATAAAATTTATTCAAAACGTATTTTGATGTATTTCGTTCTTAAAACTAGTAGTGTTACATCGTCCTACAATCATCATCATATGAAAATACATAATATCATAGTTGATGTTTCACAATCAATTTGTTTAAAAATAATATTTGATCGTCTCATAGCGTTGATTAAACATTGGCTTGATAATCCCCCAAGTCAAAATGTTACTCCCTTCGTCCCAAAAAAATACAATGAATTGATTTGACATATATATATATTGATATAAAATTTGACATATATATAATGATGATTGAACATAATTGATTGTTATTTCATTGCTATTATTGGACTTTCACTGGACTTGCTCTTACATGTCGCTGAAGGGAGCAAATGGTCATATTAGTATTTCACCCTCCTGTTTCATTTCTTGATTGTCCAGTGGGGGTACTAATCAAAGTTGTCAATTTGCAATTAATAATCAACAAAGGAATAATAATAATAATAATAATAATAATAATAA
>JAOVYX010006501.1:0-36555 GCA_035668315.1 Drosera spatulata | reverse complement strand
GCATTGGCTCCATCATAGCAAAGCCCTGATTCAGCTGTGCTTCACCTCCAGACATTATGCTGCTGTAAAATCTGAAAACACGTTGTTTATCTGTAGTGAGAATACTATGAAAGTTGGATCATGTAAGTTTCACAGTAGCGGTAAGCCTGTATGCAGGAATATTTATAAGTCGAGAATAAAGATTCTATCTATGCGTGGGTTTTGTTGCCCAACACGAGAAGACACTGAATTTTGTGCCTTCATCACTATTTGAGCCGATAGCTATAAGAAACGGAACAGTGATATGATAACTCAGAGGGTATGCCAACATCCTATACTGGAAATTGGATAAATGAGCACATTATGAATAAAAGACTTATATCAAACGCAGGTTTGTTATGTTATCGAGTTTGTCAATTTACACGAAAACCTAGTTTTCGTATTGAATCATACTAGCAAAAAAACGGCTGCTGGAAACCAAAAAAGAAAAATGAGCTTACCCGAGAATATCAATTGCTGAAAGTCCTGGAAAAAAACACTGCCTGCTCTTTTATGATTAAGCAGACACTATGCACTGATCACTGGCAAACTCAGCCTATTTATACGCCTTCTAAGAACAGTATAAATGCTGATGTTATCCTACAGATGGCTGATCCACGTTCTTCTTCTCTAATGTTTTTGCACGTTTTGCACGTTTTGGACCGTCTCGTCCGCATATATTATGTTTCAAAAGCATCTTTTTACTCGTATGAGATTACATGGTCGTCGAAGGTCCATATCTCACATTTACTTGTATAATGGCATCTTTAATCCGTCTCTTGCCAGTGTTTTCCCTTTTTCTTAACTTTAATGATGCATAAGACACGGCTAGTCGATGATTGGCTAGTCGGCTAGTCGGCTAGTCGATGATAGTTAAGTATACGGTTAGGCAGGTAGCATTGTTGTCCCCCACAATATTGTATGAGATTGGAGCAACGCCAACTTTAATGATGCATAAGACACGGCTAGTCGATGATAGTTAAGCATACGGTTAGGCAGGTAGCATTGTTGTCCCTCACAATATTGTATGAGATTGGAGCAAGGCCAATGGACATGCCAAATGAGTGCACAGTCAAATCATAACCTTTAGTCAAAAATATTGCACTCCAATGGAGCTCAAATATTATGTTGTTAACCATACCCAAAAATATTATGTTGTTATATAACAGAAGCGTTTACGTCGGATTAATTTCTTTGAAAAATAATTGACGGAATTAACAAAATAATAAAATATTTTAGTGAGAGATTAGATGGAGAAAAAGATATTTTCTTCTCTTAAAAATGTGTACATAACACCTTACAAATGAGTTCTATTTATAAGACTCACCTAATTAATTAACACCTAATTTTCTCACCTAATCAAGATGATTAGGTCTAATTAATAGTTAATTAGGTAAGTTTATTTAATAGCCTCAAAAATAGGTGAGATCTAAAAAAAAATATCTAACATAAGGTGTAAATACATCAGTTTCAAAGGGTAATTATAATTGAATAATTACGACACTCCCCCTTGATGTATTTATCACCAATTAAGATTGTCTCGTTAAAATCTTGTCAGAAAAACCCAGTGGGATGAAAACCTGGACGAAGGAAAAACAGTACAATCTCCCCCTCAAACAAAATTCCCTTAAACATTGGACTTTTGTTCAAAAAGATTATTAAGTCTTCTCATCCCTATTTTGTGTCTGAGTTTCATAAAAGTTGCTCCCGGTAATGCTTTTATGAATAAATATGCCAAATTGTCACTTAAGCGGATTTATCGTACATGGATGATCCCATCCTTCTGAAGATCATGTGATCAGAAGAATTTTGGTGATATATGCTTTGTCCTATCGCCTTTGATGTAGCCTTCTCTGAGTTGTGCAACACAAGTTGCATCGTGTTCATATAAGATTGTAGCCTTTTCACAAACTGAAGGTAGTCCACATGACTTCTGTATATGTGGTATCATAGAGCTTAATGAGACACATTCTCGACCAGTCTCGTGCATAGCAGTGAGCTTTGAATGATTGAAGGATGTTGTTGCAAGAGTCTGCTTCACTGATCTCCATGATAATGCAGTATCACCAAATATAAATATATAACCGGTTTGTAATCTTTCTTTGTGTGAATCTGACAAGTACCCTGCATCAGCGAATCCAACCAGGGTGGATTTCGCTCCTCTTGAATATAACAGTCCCACATCAACGTTTCCACGAAGATATCGCATAACATATTTGACTCCATTCCAGTATCTTCTTGTCGGAGGTGAACTGTGCCTTGCTAACAATTTAACCGCAAAAGCAATATCTGGTCTTGTGCAATTAGAAAGATACATAAGCGCATCAATTACACTTAAATAAGGAACTTCAGGTCCGAAAATGTCTTCTTCCTCTTTTGAAGGTCGGAACTCATCTTTGTTGATGTCTAATGATCTAACAATCATTGGAGATGTCAAGGGATGAGCTTTATTCATATAAAATCGAGAAAGAACCTTCTCAGTATATAGTGACTGATGGATAAAATTTTCACTTGATAAGTGTTCAACTTGTATACCTAGACAAAATTTGATCCTGTCAAGATCTTTCATTTCTAATTCACTATTTAGGAGTGAAGCTGCATTTGTTAAATCTTGTTCAGTCCCTACAAGATTGAGATCGTCCACATATACAGCAATGATAGCAAAGCCAGATTGTGATTTTTTTTATAAAGACACATGGACATACATCATTATTCTTATATTCTAATTTAATCAGATACTCACTGAGTCGATTATACCACATACGACCAGATTGTTTCAAACCATACAACGACCATTGTAGTTTAACTAAGTATAATTGATTGGGTTTCTGTCTTTGGCATATTGAATCCTTCAAGGATTCTCATATAGATATCCTTATCAAGAGATCCGTATAAATATATCGTCACAACATCCATGAGTCTGGTTTCAAGATTTTTCATGGTTGTCAAACCAATGAGAAAACGAAAAGTAATTCCATCCCTTACTGGAGAATAGGTTTCCTCATTTAGATATTTGTGAAAATCCTTGGGTTACTAATCTACCCTTACATCTCACGATTTCATTTATTTCATTTCATTTTCTAACAAAAACCCATTTATTTCCAACAGAGGTGATGCCATTTAGTGTTAGAATTATATGTCCAAACATTTTTCTTTTAAATAAAGATTACAATTCGGCCAGGATTGCATCTTTTCAATTTGATCAATCCTCCCTTTGTTTACATTCTTGAACACTTTTGGGTTCAGAAGACATATCAATTTCTGATGTAATAGCATATGTAAATATGTCATTAACAATGACATCTTCTCGATCCCATACTTGATTTATTTGCACATAATTGATCGAGATCTCTTGATTTTTGGACTGTGGAATCTCATCAATAACATTATCCTCTTCAGGGGATAATTTTTTCTGTGAGATTTCTATCTCTTCTGGAACATTCGAGATAATATTTTTACCACTCCTTCTTTTTCGTGGTATAGTATCTTTTGCACCTGGTGGTCTTCTACGCTTCTAGCGTGATTTATCATAAAAATATGAGCCTTAGTAAGGTCTCTGCTAATATCCTTCTCCTGAGGTATGTCTGTTCTTGATAGCGCATTTATTGCAGGTATATACGACTTCACAACTTGCATCATTAAATGCATCAGGTATTTGATTTGCAATGTCTTGTAAGTGAATAATTCTTTTTATCTTATTTTCATATTGACTTGTACGCATATCTAATCCATGCAACCCCATTGATTCTTAAGAGGATGTCTATTGGTATTTTCAGTGATACGACGCATCATTGTAATACTTGGATGACCAAGTCGCTCGTGCCATAACAAAACTATGTTAGAATCAATGGACATTGAATCCATAACATTATAGAACTCAATAGCCTTAATTTTGACAAAATATAAGCCAGATGGAAAAGGTACAAGTTTTTCAATGATTTATTTGTTGTCAGAAAGGAAAGAGGTGATACAAAGATATTACTTTTCATCTTTAGTTGTACTTTCTAAATGAAAATCATCAAAAAGAATATCCTTGAAACTTAAAAGATTTCTTTTGGATTTTGATAAGCATAAGACATGTTTGATATGTATTTGCGTACCATTTGATAGTGTGAAATCAGCATTTCCAAAATCATTAATGATCCTTGAAATACCAGAGATTGTATTAACATTTGATTCATCCATCTTCAAATTTGAAAAATATTTCTTACTTTGAAGTATTGTGTGAGTTATTGCACTATCAACAATGCACACATCTTTCATGACAATTCTGTAAATAAAATCCTTTATTAATATAAAGTTTATTACATTGAAAAGGAAAATACACAAACAATACAACATCGAGGAGAATTACAAATATATTTTCACCATTCAAGAGGTTCATATTCTGCTTCTTCGTTATGCTTTTCATCTGCTTTAGAATTGGAACACTCGGCTGAATCTATAATATTTTCAGGTGATGGAATCGGTTGATGTTGTTCTTCAGTGAAGTTCGTCTCTGGTGTTTTACCTTTATCTTTAATAGAGTTTTGATAAAGATCAGCAAAATGTTTAGGAGTTTTGCAGGTTCTAGACCAATGACCTTCCAGTCCACAAGTAAAGCACTTTCCCTTATGTGGAGCCTTTCTCTTCTTTTCTGCCTGATTGCCATCATGCCATCTCTGATGTCCCATATTCGCAGACGGATTATATCGTCGATCGTGGAATCTTCTATGACCACGAGCACCTCCACGACCTCGTCCTCTTCCACGTCAATTGTCACTTCTGGTGGTCATTGTTTCTGGTAAAGGGGCGGAACCAATTGGATGAACTTGGAAATTTTTAGTAACTCTTGGTTCTTTTCAGCAACAAGCAACATTGAAAGTAATTCACTATATTCAGTGAATTTCAAAATCCGATATTGATGCATCAGAGGTGCATTTACGGGGTGAAAAGTGGAATATGTTTTCTCCAATATTTCCTTATCCGATTTAGACTCTCCGCATAATGTCAAACGTAAAGTAATACTGAACAACGTAGAATTATATTCCTGGACAGACTTAAAATCTTACAACCTTAAAGTTGCCCATTTATTTCTGGCCAATGGAAGAAATACCATCTTCTGGTGGTCAAACACGTACTCTCTCTATCCCACAAAAGCCGACCATTACCCCGTGCGGCCGTGCTAAGTCGTTTATCAAGGAAGAGTTACAAGGATACAAAACTATAGAAACGGGTCCATTTCGTTGCAACACTTTTTGTCGAACAGCACAGAAACATAAGGGTCTCTCGTTGCCAATTTCCAATGAGCAACAACGCAACATTTCTTGTGAACACTGATTACGAATTGATAAAACGAGCAATTATGTGGGAGTATGACCCAACGCCAGTGTCATTACCATGACAGTAGAACTAGAAGCCATCACCAGAACCTTAAACTGAATAGCAGAGCTGTGTAGAAGGATGCAAACCTAACAACAGAGAAAATGATGCATTCCTGACAATGCCTTTTCATCAATTATGTTCAGGTTGTCGACTACTTCACATCCCCGATAGATATATCTAATATGATGTAGTATCGTGAAAGACTCAAACGATGAAGCAAGGACGTGCATTAGGCTCACACGGCCATGTCTGACGAGACGTGGTCAGAGGGAGGCCGTGTGTCTAGAGGAAGGCATTTTTCTCTCTGGAGCAAGCACAATCATGTTAGGTAGACACGTCCTGATTAGACTGTGTGTCGAGATTGGTGCAGATGGGAATACGGCTGTGCGAACTGGTTACGACACGAAGTCTAGTTTTAGATGCGAACTGGTTACGAGACGAAGTCTAGTTTTATTATTAACATATCTTTTATGGATGTACAAGTACACCTATGTCCAAGATGAGTTTTGCGATGGTGTGATTTGAGAGATTTTTCTCATACTGTTTTACCATCATTGATTGTGATAATATGATTTGTAGAGTTATGTTTCCGATATTCGGATTTCCCCACGTTAAATTTATGCATTCTTGTTTTTTATCGTCTCAATCTCGCATCTTCAAATCTTTCAACTTATCCTGGTATAAAGAAGAAGATTCAAAGACAAGATAATTTCATACAAAACAGCTAACTGTTCAATCGCCAAACCTAACAGTTGATAGCGACGATATTTGGATGCAACACGATATCATACAAAAAAAAACTGATTCAGTTCTAGCACTGAATGTTACATATTGGATAGGGACGAGGATTCAAAGACGAGATAATATTATACAGAACAACCAATTCTGTTTGAGCACCAAACCCATGGAAATGGCAGCAGAGAATCAAGAAACAAGGGCTGCAACACATCGTTCACTAATAGTAAAAACAGTGAACTTAGTTTCTGGAAATGAGACTTCTTGCCAATGCAGCTTATTTTTTGAAGTTCACTCACACTTCTTCTGTTTCAACTTACTCAACACCTTAGCATCGACGACAGCGTAGTGCTTCTTCAACTCGATACCAGCTTTCTCAGCGAATGCATCTACGTGATTCTCGTACTTCTCATAGAGCACAGGTATGGTGTGTAGCAAAACGAATACTGGTGCAAAGAACAGATTTCATTATGTCATATGCAAGATTTGATACCTTTCTGCAGTAATGGTAAAAATCATAGTAAAGAAGTCTCTTACTTATGTAGAACAGTGTGAGGAAGTTGAACCAGCTGCCAACAATGGAAACAACCCAAAGTCCGGCATTAACCTGTTAAAAGGGACAAAGAATTCATCAACTGGAACAGCACACCTCTTCAACCTGATAACCTAATTCTGCAAAATATGAACCCCAAGGGATCTTGCAATCCTTATATGCCGAATACAATACAGGCTGATTGGACAAATCAAATGGAAGGAACAATATCAGTATTCAGGTCACCGAGACCATCTCCGCATTTGAAATTGAGTTTGACACTAGATATCAAAGACAAAGAATGCTGACTGGAAATAACTCACCACAAGGAACTTTTTGAGATCTTTCCCGGATGCAACTTGTCGCAACCAAACAATTGTTTCGTTGAATTCTAGTACAAGTCCAGCGCCAAGTACTTCTAGAGCTTTTACAGGAATCTGGATTTCTGGGATATGCGGAGGAGCCCTGATAAACCAAAAGTTCAGTAACACACAATCTTCTATCAAGAAAAAATTGAAAAGAAAGAGAGAGAGGGGATACAACTGAGATAGTGTGTTCATACTTGTTAATGAACGTGGCAGCATTGGACCAGAGGAACAAGATTGCAAGAGAAAATATCAGGATATGGCAAACCAGAGTGAGCAAGTGATATTCAAGCAACTCGAACAGAATCCAGATAGCAGTAGCTACACCAAGTGCACCACCAGATATCTTATTATCCCTCCAAAGCAGGATATCAGCCGCTGTTGAAAGAAAACATTGAAACGACAACCGAGAAAATTACACCTCTATTTGGGAGTTGAGTTAGAAGTGGATTTGTAAACCGAAAAACAGAGAAAGATCTTGCGACACAAGAAATTCATCACGCGAACTTGTTTTTTAGTTCATTTCTTCAATCTCAGCTTAAAAATTCATGCCGAAAAGAGACTTATCCCTAAGCTTCTACACAAGCATCCCACCCCTTCTACCAAAATTTCAGTCAAAACAGAGGAGAAAAGATGTACGACGTAATTCATTATCCAAGGAGGAAAGAAAAACAATGCATAATCATGCCAAAATATTCGACATGCTTCACACAATAGACATGATAGTTTCCTCCAAAGGCACCTCAATATGAGACTAGGTAAAGAAAAAAGATAATGTGGGTGCAGTCTTCCAACATAAAAAGAAAAGGGTTTCCAAAGTATTCCGGCCAAATCACTAATTATACAGAAGGGGAAGAGACGAAGGAGCAGGTAGGCCAAACATTTTACAACCAGAGTGTGTTTCCCACAATCGAACTAAATTGCTCAATGCTCCTATGATCCAAACTTCATCATATTCACATCACATACCAGAAAAACTCTTCCCACCAAACAAGGATACCTACGAATAGAATGAACAACAATTCACAGCAGCTGCCTATACTTTATTTCCTCAACCAACCACATGCATTCATCACATTCACATAGCTCTAAATAAATCACCATCGGCCGCTGCATCACAACAATAAGGACCACATAAACCCCAAAACAGCAATCCAAAGCTAATAAAACCCCAGCAGAATCAACACAAAACCAGACACACACATGGCCAACAAAAAACAATCACAAAATAAAAACCATAACAAAATCTACAAAATCCATCCATCAATCTCCGAATTCCAAATCCCCTTACGTGTACCACCGCCGAGGACGACATGAACAGGTTGCTCTCTCCCAAACATCCTATAAACCCTCGGCTTCTCATTCACAGTATGAGCAGGAACATCTGCGACGACAAATGGAGGCGTCGCGGGCTTGTCATCGGCGTCATGGTGGTGGAGCTCGGCGGCGGCGGCGTCGACGGCAGGGGCGGGATCTGACATCGTGGGAAGAGAGTGGAGGCGGAGGAGAGGACACGATGGTGGAAAACAGGACAAGGGAAAGCGACTGAGTGGGGTGCTGCGGAAGAAAATGGGTGGATCCGAGGGTTTGGGAGATGTGCCTCATAAACATGGATTTTCTTTATGGTAATAGTAAAACCCCAATAATCGTAATCGTGATATTGTGATGAAAATCAATCTTGAAAATCATTTGATACTCCCTTCGTCCCCAATTGAATTTTTATGGATTTTAATAAAAAATAAATATATTTTTTTTATGATAATAAAATTTATTATAACAATTATGAAATGAGTTATTGGATATACTGTAACAGATTAGAATGATTTGATATTTTTTTATATTAAAAAATTATAAAAAATAAAAACATTTCATTTATTTCGAGACTCATCAAAAAAAAATTTAATTAATTTGAGACGATAGGAATATTAAACACATTGGGAAAGATTAGATATTATCTAAAATGTTGTGTGTGTGTCACACGTATAATCAATTTATCTTGATATCCATAATGCTTGTACGAGATACTGGGAACATCCGTTTGTGTAATTATTTTTTTTCCACATATCCTCCCCCATTTGTTGGATCAAGAAAATTAGTATCAAATTAAAGCATAAAACCAACGGAAAATCAACAGAGGATTGAAATAATTTTTAAACGAGTGTACGAAAGAAAACATCGATAGCATTTCTTTAGTTTTAATAGCATAAATCGCTTGCATTGGAGGCACAAACAACATGTGCCTTAGTGCAACAAGCAAAATTGGCAGGTTTTGCAACATCAATGTCCTTGTTTAGCTCATAAACCCAAGAGAATAGTCCAATTCTTGGTCCAATACGGAGGAGAATTTCTGTACCTTATTTATTATTTTATGATTTTTCACGTAATTGATATAGATAAATCTCACGTCCATATCGTAACCGTTTTTCTCTATTGTTATTTAGTATGATTTGTGTGGTGCAAATCCTATAACTTATGTTAAGCGTTCCGCAAAGGAATTTCCAAGCATGTCTCCAATCATATTGAGAAGCCGAACATCATCATTTCTTGCAAAAGTGTGAAAACAATCACACAACGAACCGATCGACATAGCTCAACAATCATCAACTCGCCTCAATCGATCAAGAAAAATCTCACAAATTTGATGAAATCTGATAAACTAACCTTGCCAAAGGCGGTATGGTCCAACTTATTTCAGGGACAGACAAGAATCGCAATCAACGATGCCGCGTCGTTGCTGTCAAGCAGCTGCAACGGTTCTTCAATTGTGCAGGATTGAGGAGACTCCATGGTCTTTGTATCTTCGAAGAGCATTATGATGAGAAAATGTCACGAAAGGTAGATATTGACATTCCCTTCACCATAACATGACAATAATCTTCTCAATGGGATAATTATTTGTGAGTGAAAGCATATTGCAGAGAGAATATACTGCATAGTCGTTGGGACATATCAACATATAAAGCCCAACACAATTTGGGCCAGATAACGGCATTTGGACTATCTATCTCTTAAGTTTTTGGCTACGCCCTTTTAAGCTTCACATAACCATATGGATCTTCATGCATTGCTTTGGTTAATTTCTTTCTTCTTCGTGTGTTTTTTCAGGTTCATGGTAGAAAAGTAAACAGGACAATCGTTATGTGAAACATCTAAAATAAGTCCAGAATTGTCCCTTCGATACCAGAGAATACTGTTCGGAGTATTATAAACAAACCGCCATACCATATTGTATTCACTATCGAAATCAAAGGTTATGTGTTTTTGCATAAACATTATACGTGAATTTGCTGAGATTGTTTCACATTGTTTTCCTTGTTGTCTATGTTCTAAGGTAACAAAGCTTAGTTGAACTTTAACAGAAAGGAAATGGTGTTTGGGCCTTGTCTTCCAAATCGAAAAAGCCTGGCTAAAGTGCTTTTACAAGAGGGAATGGTGACAAAATGGCTTTTACCAACTTAGGATTCCCACTCTTTTCTTCTACTCCATGGGTTAGTCAAAGTGAAAAATGTCTTCGTTTTCATTGTCAATTTAAAAAAGACAAAACAAAAGAAAGAGGGGGAGATGAAAGTGAATTTAAAAAAGCAATAGATTATCACATGCATGGAACTAGGTTCTCAATTGAATGGACTAAAATGAATCCAATAGGGTCTCTTTCTACAAAAAGAAATGCACATCAAAATGTCTTCGCTTGATCGCAAACAACAAAATTATACGTGTACATTCGAAAGATAACAATGATCTTCCAGACAAGGTATGGAAAATCAACCTACGTGCGTATAATCTGTATGGTTAGTATTATCTCCTTTAGCTCATTACACTTACGAGTTAGAAGAATTGAGATAACCAATAACCATTGCCAAATTGGGGATGGAAAAGATCAAAAGAAAGAACAGGAACTATAGGACAAGAAGCCCGTGCAATGTTAAATTTTACAGGTCAAAGCTTTTGCTTTGCTGGTGAACACTTTGCTTTGCAGGTCTCTTTATTCTTTTCAGACTCATCTATGAATCAAAATCCCCTCTTTTTTGGAGCTTGCTCCTCTTGTACAAAATATTTCGATTAGAAAATGCAGATTCTAAGCATGGAATTCAGAGACCAAACAAGCAAAAGACACAAAATGGTGCGAAACTGTTATTATAAAAACGTGAATGGGTTAAGGTCTTCATAATTGGGCCTGGACTTTACTGTGAATAAGGAAAGAGATGGACCATATAACAAAACAAAAGTTTCCAATGCTGAAAAAAGGATGAACTGAAGCATGTGGCTGAGTGCAATTTTCACAGGATGAGAAGTCAATCCCAAATTCCTCAGCATTTTGTTTGCAACTTTTTGATCAAAACAAAAATGAAACAAAAGATGTAAGTAACCTTAAATTCTAAGTTTTGGCATCAAAATCTAGCTATAAAAGAAAAGAAAGTTCATATTGAAAAAGTTAAAACCTAATATTTCCAACGTGCCTAAACTCATTTTGACTTTAGCAATAGACGTTAAACCCTAATAAAATGGGCACTTTAATCTTTAATCTTTATGTTATGACTACATCAAACATTTATTTGCATCAGAAGTCAAATGATGTCCTCCATAATAGCATAAGTAAATTACCCTTAAGTGTGATTAAAATGGATTAACTATAATTTATGAGTCATTTTTTTAATATATTCCCTCCGTCCCAGATTATAAACAATCTTTTGAATATTATACTAATCGAGACGAAATTTGACTTGTGTCGAGGGACGATCAAACGCCTTTTTTTAAAAAATTATCGAAAAACACTAATGATAATTTAAGTTATGTATTTCAATATGACATCGATGTCGTAATTTTCTTGCGTCATTAGAATGACAAACGAAACTCCTTAAAATATATATTGAATAACATAGTGATTGATAATGTTGTTTATAATATGGGATGAAAAGAATATTGTATTTTCGAAGTATGTTGTGTATTCAACAATTACGATAATCCAAGTTGGATCGGTATCAGCCATAACTGGTGGGTGACACAAGACTCGGGTTAAACTTGGGAGGTTAATGTTCCAAAACTGTAAACTTTTGCAGCGTGGTGAAATCAGTATTTTCTTGTCTTAATAAAATTATAAATTTAAATTTGATGTTTTAATTAAATTATAATTTTATTTTATTTAAAAAATTTTTCATTTAAAAATATCAAAATATTTCTACAATGTATTCCCTCCGTCCCATAATACATGCATCATTTTTCTTTTTTGGATGTCACAATTTACTTGTAATATTTTACTCTTTTAACCAATGTTTAATCAAAAAAATCGTATCAATCATATTTTGTTATAATACACTTATTATCTCCTCTTACAACAACCTCACTACTCGTAGAAAATATTCTTTCTTCATCAAATTTACTAAAAATTCAATACACACATAATTTTTTTTATCGGGTCAAACAGTTACGAGTATTATGGGACATAGGAAGTACTTTATATAACATCAGCGTACCCCCTATTTTTTTATGTTTCTTTGTTTTTCTTACTCCTCCTTAGGGATGTAAATTAGCAGATCCAAGCCGAGTCGGACATAGTTTGGGCTTGAGTTCATTTAGGATTTTATTAGGCTTAAGCTTAAGCTTGATCCGAGCCTAATTAAGACGAGCCTGTCAAACTTGTTTCATAAATAGTTAGGCTCGGGCTCGTCTTGCCTCGGCTCATATATTCATTCAGGCATAGTCGAGCTCGAGTCGAACCAAGTCTTTTATAAACAAATCACAATATGTTTAGAATTTAAGTCGAAAAATCATTATTAAAATCACTATCTGTAAATTTAAATTGATTAAATTGACATTGAAAACAAAAGCTAATATGCCAATTGACCTTAAATTGAAAAAATCATTTTATTTGAACACACAATCAGCTAATAGTAGTTTTATTATTATATATAAAGATATGATAGTTTTTCAAAAAACTTAAAAATATATATGATATTAGAGTTTTATATGCCTCTTGAATGTTATGTATATATTTATAAAAAAAAATTATACATGTACATATATAAATTCGAACATTAAACAAGCTATAATTCAGCTGACTTGATGAGCTTATAAATGAGTCGACTCGTGAGCCTATCAAGCCGAGTTATAGGTGAATCAAAATTAACTCATTTAATTCCACGAGTCTAAAATTAAACTCAAATTTGATTCACGAGTTTCATAAATTATACTTGAGTCAAATTGTTATTGAGTAGAACCAAACAGGTTCGCAAACGGATTCAACTCTTTTACAGCGCTATTTCTCCCACTCACAGAAATCAAAGAGCAATTTAATTTTTATATCAAAAATTAATATATAGATAAAATTATCGTATTTAATCAAATAATTACTCCATCTATCCTAAATGAATTGCAATACATTAGTAAAAATAGATGTCTCAAATGAATTACGACATTTCCTAATTTAGCAAGGTTTTGATTTTCAAATATCAATATTATCCTTATTTTGTATTACATCATGTTCATCATCATTATTTTTTTTCTATCCATTCTCATATCTAATTCTTTTTTTTTCTTCTTTCTCACACTATCTATCCACAATTCATCTAATTATTCATATAAAATTTTAGAAAATATTTAAATAAAATAACATCAAATTAAATAATTTTATAATATCAAATTAATATTTTGTAATTTATTTTAAACGAAGGATGTATAATTTTATTGATAAGAAGGGAATATTTAGATGTAGTAAATCAAAAGAGAAAGAAGCATAAAACATCCAGTCACCCCACCACGGACAAAAGAGTAAAAGCGAACACACCCTCTCCTCGGCTTCTCTCTCATCTCCCCTGGCACCCACCACTAGGCCCCAGATTTCGGTTTAATTTAAAGATAAATTGAAATCGGAAGGGTTTAGTTCGATTTCGGTTATGATTTTAAAATTGATTGTTTCGAGATTGTTTTAATTTTGATATCGATTTAAATTGATCATAATTTTTTTATTATTTTATTATAATTTTATATGATTTTATTTATAAAACACACAATAAATAATTTTATTTTAAAAAAATATATTTAAAATATGATATAAGATGAAAAATATCAAAACTCATATAATCATATTACAAAATTACGCTTGATATATATCTTAAGGTGTGACCCAATATAAACGAAAAATGAACAGATCAAAATGACCCAATATAAACGCTTAAATTGAAATCGGTATGTTTTAGTTCAGTTTCGGTAGGATTTTGAAATCGACGGTTTCGAGACAGTTTCAGTTTCGATATCGGTTTTGATTCCGATTTAAATTTGTCATGATTTCATTGTTTTTTTTTTATCTGATTTTGTTCATAAAATACACACCAACTAAATTTTATTTAAAGAAAATATATTTAAAATATGATATAAGACAAAAAAATCAAAAATCATATAATCATATTACAAAATTACACTTAATAAAATGAACGGATGAAAATATAAAGTGTTTCAAATAAATAAACATAACAAAGAATAAATCAGTAAGTGTGAATTAGATAGATAAACAAATTTAAAAAAATAATTTAATATTTAAAAAAAAAATATGTGATTTAAAATTGAACCAAACAAACGATCACTGTTTTAATTTTATTTTTGGTGAAACATAAACAAACTAATATTTAACAATTTGATTTTGATTTTTATCGATTTTAGTTCACGATGGTTTCCATTCTTAAACTAACGGTTCGATTATTATTCGGTTTCGGCTCAACACGCGCGCGCACACATACGACGTCGTCTCCCTCACCCCACAACCCCGCTCCTCTCTTCTTTGTCAGTTCCCCACTATAAAACCCCTCCTCACATCCCCCTCACATCCCCCTCACCTCGCCGCCCCCCACCAACACAAAACAACAACAGTCCATGGAATCCCAGCAGGGCCCACTCATGCCACCAACAACAACCACCGTCACCACCGCCGGCGACGAAATCGCAACAAAGGAGCCTACGGTTCCCAAATCGGTGCCCAAGGAGTGTAAAGAAGATGACAACGACGATAACGAGTCCTGGTTCGAGCTGGAGCTCACATTCCCCAAACCTCCAGACTCCTCCAAATGCACCACCAATCCTCCACGAAACCACGCCGTATTCTGCAAGACCGACACCGACTCGGACCTCGGCTGCTCCAAACGCCGAGCATCCACGACCTCCACCTCCAGCGACGACAGCACCGTCAGCGCCACCTCCTTCTACAGGGACCACCACCACATTCGCCGGATGGAGTCCCCTGATGCCAGGTTCAGCACCGAGAACTCCCCTCGCTCTCCCATCTCCATTCTCCGTACTCCCACGCTGCGAGGTCTCATGTTCCGTGGCGAGAATCGTAGCGTTAGGGAGGAGAAGGCGGAGACCTACTCCAATTTTGCTGTTGCTACTCCGAGCCGATCCTGGAGTCGACGCGGTGTCAGGTTCTTTTCCGTTAGGTTTAGGATCGAGGACGTCTCGAAATTCAGGCCAAGCAACAGCAGCCGAATCAACAGAAGTACTACTTCTAGGGTTTCGATTCCGGAGAGACGAAGCGTCGATGATGGTGAAGCATCGTCGAGGCGATTGACGAAATACCTCAATTTTTTGAGGCCTCTGTATTTCAAGGTATCTGAGAAGGATAAATTGAAGGAGGAATTCGGTGATTATGTTGGTGTAAGTGTTCCCTCGGCGGCCGGTATCGGTTCGCCGGCGAGGAGAGGGTGGATGTTGTCGCCGATGAGGGCGACCACGAAGGAAAGGGATGAGAGGCGGACTGGCAGCAGATTTGGGGGAAATGCGAAGAAGTTGAGCAAGAGCCGGTCGGCGTCGGCGACTGTCGGAGTAGGGTTTTCTCCGGCGAGCGGAAAGGATGATTCGATGAAGCAGCAGAAGGATGGAATTGAAGGAGCTATTCTTCATTGCAAGCAGTCACTCAATTCTTCCTCGGGTAACCATTTTATTTTGAATGCTTTTGATAAGGGTTTTATTTAGAATGTTGATGTGAATTTGTTTGATTGATTTACAAACGTTGCAATCGTGTTTGATCATAGCCGTAATTGTTTATCTAAAGTTTGGTTGATATTTTTGGTATTGCAGAGAGGTCGTGTGCACTTGCGAGATGTACGAGTGATTCCGCATCAAATGGCAAGTCACTTCAGAGACTCTAGACGAGTAAAAGATTCTCAAGTGTGAAACGAGATTTTTTTTTTTTTTTGGCATCAGTTTTGTTTTTTTGTTGTACGTTGTATAGTCCAAAAGGTAGAGTAAGTTATGGTGATAATGATTTCACAGGTTATCTCAATTATCAACTGTTTTGTGTATCAGAGAAATTATTTATTTTATCTATGAGGGGAAAGTTTGATTTTACAATTACCATGTACTGTATTTGGATTATGACATGAAACATGTCAGAATGCAAAGTGCTTCCATTAGAATTGGGTTATCACGTGATTCAGTCTGGGATTAAAGGGGAAATTGGTGACATATTTTTTGTATGGTATGGTATCGAGAACCTTTTTTCTAATGACATTAATGTAGTTGTCGGCCGTTTTTGGGAACCTTTGTTATGTGTCAACATTTCGGTAAAGAGTAGTTATCACGCTGAAACAAACAGTACCCAATTGGGATGTTGATGTGATACTTTAGTTCTTAAATGTGTGCAATCTAAGTAAAAATACCAGTAAAATCTCAAGAAAATCGAGATCGATAACAGTAGCACCACGGATAAATAAAAGTGGTCTTTGTAAAATGTCCACATGCGAGGATGGAAGGTAACAAAGAGCCACTAGAAAAGTATGCAAAACATTCAGCTTTCAATAATGTTGACACACCAAACTCTTTAGTAAAAGTAAAAGTAAAATGTGGCCACTGAAGTTAATTTTAACGGGAAAGAAGAGTGAGACCAAGGAATTTTGACAAACAGAAAGTGAAAGCAGAAAGTAGAAAAAGGGAAAGCTGAGCTTTCAAGCTTTAGAAAAATGATACAAGAAAGATCTTCACGTTTTCCTTCACGATTCTTTGTGACTGTTGAAATTATCCGGATACGGTATTTTTCGTTACATTACAAGTAATCGCACACTTTTCTCGAGTGTTTGTTTCATAATATGTGAACATTTTATTTTTTTATATTATTTAATATGTATTTCGAAAAAATTCGTTATATTTTTTTACGATATAAAAAAATTATGTCACTGATCAGAATTAAAATACATAATTTAAATTATTTAATATAATATTTCACATCAATTTCACTAAAAAAATATTATTTTATCGTTTTGCAACGTAAATCATATTTCAATATATCCCCAATCATATTACTATATCGAAAAAAGTATAGCAACACCGACGGCCGCAAAAAAAAAAAAAAGCAAATAATTTTTAATTTTTTATCTTTTTTTATTATTTCAAAAAAAATTTATTTCCTCTTTATTACGGATCGTTAACCGTCGTTGCATCCTAAAATCCTTATTATGTTTATTATGGGATAGATCAACCCGGATTGATTTAATGATTTTCGACTCAATCTTTTTTCTAAAATTTTTAAATTCGAATCCCACTCATCTAAAAATCCAAATTGATAAAATTTTAAGTTGTCAAAAAGTTAAATTATCTATTCAAAATAAAATAAAAAACCGTTAGGATATTATCATAGGTTGTCTAGGCACACGACCTCATACGTCACAAAAGCTGAAACACGCCGCCGCCGCTAACCCCACCCTTTGAAATCTTCGACGTCGACCCATCAATGCTCCATTCTCTTCCCCGACAATTTATTCAATTCAATTTACATAATCATGATTTCCTCTGTTCTGTTCACGCTCTATCGTATAGGCTACACCTAAACCCCCAAAATATTACCCTGGGCGGACCTGAGTAAGAGAAATTAGGGCCGTTGGATTGGTTTGGTCCAAGATGCTTTTTCGAGGTTCGAAGTTTTAGTCCGCGGGGGTCAGAGTTGGGTGGTCTTTCAGATTTTGTCTTGCAATTTTGACGTCGTGTTTTGATTTGACGTTGATCGGCTCTTTGCCGGCCACCACACCCCGTTTGACGCAACCATTGACCCCGTCCACATCACCGGCGTGCCACCGTTTTTATTAGCCGTCCATCCAAATTTATTTGTAATTGTTTTGAATCGAGACGAAATTTTATATATTTGTTGAATTTTTATATATGATATTTATCTTATTTATTTTATAACGTTTTAATTATATATATATGTTAATGTAAAATTTAACATACGTGTAACGACGATCAAATGTATTATTTTTATAAATTTATCATGAAATATCAATCATTCTATAAGTTATTTTCTTTGTTTCAAAAACATTATAATTTTTTTATCGAACACACATGACGATAGATACTTTAACCCATGTTGCGGGACAATCAAACATTGTTTTTTAAGAAAATATCGTGAAATTTTAATGATAATAAATATTATGTATTATAACCGTAGGACATTAAAAAATTTAAATCATGTTATTTAAATGAGTAACAAAATCTTTCAAATTACGTCTTGAATAATATAAGGAGAGAGAAATGTACAATAATTATGGGATGGAGGGACGATCAGCTGTAATTTGACATGAAAACGAAACTTATATTCATGTGTATGAAGTAATACAAAATACATATATGTTGTAAAATATGTGAGACGGAGGGAGTAATTTATAATTGTCCAAATACACACAATTTGTAAAATATTTTTTTAGGAATAGCGATATTTTCTGTAACAGTTGAAAGACAAGATAATGGACATATTATAATTGTAAATTATAATAAAATATGAATGATTTGATTTTATTTATATTAAAAATTTACTAAAGAAAACAAATATATTGGGACAACCCAAAAAAGTGTTGCAATCAAATTAAGACGGTGGGAGTATTTTTTAAACACGCTATTGAAGTAATAGAGAGAATATTTGTAAGGTACTCCCTCCGATCCAAATCATTATAAATATATAATACAAATATAAGAAGTTTTTTTGGTTGATCATCCACATGTCCATTTTTTGTTGATTAATAATCATCCACATGTAAACTTTTCATTGGTTGATTTCGCAATGAATTAACTAACATCATTAAAAGCTTCATTATTAAGCATATAAATGAGTAAGTGATTGTGTGAAAACTTGGAGCAACAATATTACATATTTTTTATTTGAAAAAAATACTATGATCGATTATGATACGAATAATCACATTAAAAAAATTAAATTTTTGTATTTTATTATCTCATATTACAGTAATGTTGATGACTTTATGTATTTTTCAATAATAGAAGTTTTTTATATTTGAACAATGCATGAGTAATCGATAAATAAAAATTTATAATACACAATATAATTACTTAATTTTAAATGAATTACTTTTGTCATTAATAGAAAAAAATACAAAACGATACATCACAAAAAAATACAATCAAAAGTTGTATATTCACAAGTAGAGATCTAGTTAAATACTACCTCCATTCCAGAAAGGTTGCAACCGTTTGACATGACACGCGTATCGATGCAAAGTTTGACACGCGTAAAACGACGATTAAACATAATTTTTTATAAATTTATCGTGAAACATCAATGATTGAGTAAGTTACGTACTTCAACCTAATACATATTGCGGGACAATCAGATATGATTTGATATGAAAATGAGATTTGTATTCATACGTCTGAAAAAGTGCAGAATACGTATATGTTGCATCTTTTTCAGGACGGAAGGAGTATAAAATATTTCTTTTTGGACCGTCTCAAAATAAATGAAATGTTCCTTATTTGATAACCTTTTAATATAAAAAAATAACAAATCAATCTCATCTACTACAATACACCAACTATCTTATCTCATAAATGGTACAATAAACTCCATTACCGCTCAAAAATATTATTTCTTCAATAAAATCCACACGAATTCAAAACTTTTATAAATTCTCGTATCGGATCAATATGTTATATTTAATTTGTATTGGAGGGAGTAAATTTGACTTGAAATACTCCATCTGTCTCACATTTATTAAGTACTCCATATGCAATATGTATTTTGAGTAATTTTCTCATTCATTTTATCGATACAACAAAATTATATCCAAAGTTCATGATTGAATAACACACAGCTTAAATTATCATTGATGTTTGACGAAATTTTTACATAAAACGATATTTGTTCGATAGACGATTCGTAACACAAAAACCTTTTATGCTACGTGTACAAACTTTACAATTTATGTGAGAAGGAAGGAGTATAATGATTTGATCAAAATTATAAATTTAAACATGCATTGAATTGTTTGGATTATAACGAGATTTGTGAGATTTATTATAACAATTGAAAGAAGCTATCTGAAAGCGTGTGTAAATGTGATAGGATGTTGTGATACTCAGTTTGTGTTAAAATTGGAACGATGGGAGCGAAACTGCTTTATTTCTCTGAGTTAGATATTCGGTCAGATAATTGAAAGACGAAAGATCATCAGTATATGCAGATATAGCGATGACTATAGCCCCAAGCAGCTTCAGTTTGAGTTCCGAGTCTCTTGTGCTTTGATTATTTTTTGCAAGGATTGGCGTGTGCAGGACGCTATTCTTCCCCGAATTCACATTGAATTAGTTGCACCTTCCACGCAGGCTTATCAGCTACCTCAGCTCTCTGCTAGGCTGCTGTGATGCTTCAACACTGCTACTTCTGCTAGCTTTAACTATACTGTTCTCTTTTTTGATCGTTTTACTCGAACGAAGCAGCAAAGAAGAATGACGTGCTCACCTCACATGGCAAGCGGCTTAGATCAACCAGACAAATGTGTATAAGGTCAGAATTTGAAATCCGTTGCATGACGAGCTATTTTATAATGATAAGTCTGTCGGCAATTGCCTTATCGTTTTAAATGGTCTACTAGGTTTACCGGCATCTTGATAGACTAAAGGGAAATCCCTCCGGTTTCCTTTTCTGAATGAAGAATGACGTACGTACCTCTAGACTTTTGTTGGCACGGGTGAAGAACAAGTAACGTATGACCATGACTGGACTGTCCCTCGCACGCCAAAACAGCTGAGCTATTTCCAATTTAGAATCTAGACAGATTTGAGTAAATAGATGGACATAGTTAATGCAATACGGAAAATTACGGATAGAATACCCAGAATCACGTTACATTATATCCAAAAAACGAGTCATTGCTATATCATGTTGAGGATACGTGAACTATCAGTTTATCAATAACCTATCACTTTTAAGTTTTTGGGTTTATAATTGGATACAATCTATATATGCATTTTGTTCAGGTCCAATTTGAATATTGAATTCTTCTCTTGGACTTTTCCTCTAAATCCCTACCTATGAATATTGATAAGCTTGTTTTACCACCATACGTGTAATCCGAAATTTATGTACGATGAAGTTTAGATCAATTGGACTGGTCGTTATTCCTGTTCGTAAAAAAACAGCATTATTACAGTACCCAAAAGTAAAGAATGACCCAACACAATACAATGTACACAAAATAATCCGCGTACAAGTATGGAAACAAATAAACGCGTAGTTCTATGTACTAACAGAGATACAAACAGATAAACTCATCGAACAAGCAAGCGATCCTAAACTACAGTGATTTTGAATTTGACGAAGGATTGACCATCAACAGTGTGTAGGTGAGGATTGAGAAAGATATACCCAGCTCATTCAGTGCCTTTGGCGTATGGTATCGGGCAATTTTACTGTAATTTCTACGTCAATTTTTTCGACCAAAAACAGAAACTTTCACATTCAATAACAAGGTCAGAAATTGCCCTTCATGGTAGAGACACATCTCTATCTTTAAATTTATTTCACCCGTTTGATTTCAGTCCTTTGATTCAGTATTGTTCACCTCCAGGACAGCAAGCTAAGTAGATAGTCTTCACAAGAATTGTGTCGAAACAGTTAATGCTTCTATGTGAAGACTAACAAATATGGAGTCAAAGATGGACAACGCTGCATATGAGTCTCTAGTTTTTGCGATAACGGGTTGAGTTGGGTGACTCGACTCGACCTATAATTGCAACAAAGCATAACTTTTCCACAATTCAAAACAGACCCAACTACGGAACATCAAACATAGACAACTAAAACATGATACTGCTATACATTTGACTGTTGATATAGACTTCAATCCTTATGATGACTCTCGCCGGACCATTTCTTCAATCCTGGTGATAAATCTGAAAAAGGCCCATTTCCAAGCATACCTCTCCGAAGGCCCATATTCAAAGCAGATCTTTCTCACTAACCCATTTATTCAAGACATTATCATCAATAGCCCAATTTTTCAAGACATTGTCCTCCCATGCCCATTTCAGCAGCACAAGTCCCATAAGCCCATTTTCGATGCGCTAGACCATTCACATCTAAAAACGAAAAAAATAGAATATATAAATGACAAAAAATAAGAATATGATATTAAAAAATATGTTGAATGTGTATAAAAATTATAAAATAAAAAATAACGAATAATACATCTATTAATGTAAAATAATACAATAACATATTATATTTTTTTATAGATATAATAGGATGTAAATGGGATCTATTGAATATTAAAAAAAATAAAAGTTTAAAGTAACTTATTTGAATGCCCTTACACTCCTACGTTTATTAATCACAGGACATCTATCTTTAAATAAAATTTTTACATACATTGAAACATGTATATATTAAAGTGACATCAATCTAAGTTTTGTAGTATCATATCTCAAAAGATGAAACACAAATAATATAACCAACAAAAATCAATATATTAAACATTAAAAGTTTATAAAGAATATTTTAATCATTAAAATCTCATATATTACAACAAGTTCAACCATAGAGCTAAAATGATTGTAGTCATTGCTATAATTTGAAATCAAAAAATACTTTTGATTTTAAATATAAAACTCTTGTTCCAATATTTGATTTTATTTTAGAACAAAATGATTCTAATTTAGAACCAAATAGTTTCAAAATTATAGAACTCTTGGTTCTATTTTAAACGTTAAAACCACATGGTTCCTAGTCATTCTTAAATGAAAAGGTGACGTGACAAGGATGACCAAACTCAAATTTGAAACCAAGTTTGTGTTGGAATCGCTACCTAAATGTTGTTAGAGGTGCAAGAAAATAACTAAGTTTGTGTAGAAACTTAATTACATGTGTTGAATACAAAGGAGCAATGTGCTTGTTTGGAAACAAAAACCACATTGAAATTCCTGTAGAATGAGATTGTCCTTATAACTAGGACCATCCCATGCTTCTTTAGTTGGATGGAAAATGAGTGTGCTATTGGGCCTAAACACACACGCGTGCGCATGTTAGATCGGACCTGGGCTTTGGCCTAGGTCTAGATAAATGATGCGAAGCACCAATATCATTATGCACGTGACCTTAACTTTTCACATAAACTTTATTTGGTGTATGTGTTTTTAGTATTCTGAGAAACGTTTTCGGTTTTCACAAGTTGTTCTCGAAGCACGACCTGGGTTAGCTCATGTGCAAGGTGGCATCGCCGTGCGTGCCCAGACGATGCACGGCCTAAAGCGGTCCGTGCACGAGGTGACACGACCATGCGTGCATTTGATCCAATTTTGCGTTCGCTCGACACACGGTCTGGCTTAGGCCGTATGCAAGGTGATACGGCCGAGCGTCCTTCAAGATAACTGTTCTCTCGTGTCATTTCATCCAACAAACGCATCCATATGCATTTAAACGTATTATTTGGTTGATTTTCAACCATCCAACATTTATGTATTCATCTTACACATATCATTTTAAATATATATACATAAGAGATAAAGGGGCTGCAGTTGATGCAACCAAGCCAGCTGCAGTCCAACACAAAATGTTTTAAAAAAAATTCAAAAAGCCATCAAGTTTCTGTTTTTTTATTTATTTTTTTAAATTTAAATATCAGATTTGTGTGAGGATTGCAGCTTGTTTTGACTAATCAACTATAACCTCACTTTTTCCATATACATATTATATTAATATGTTAAAATATATTAATAGACAAAACATAATTATAAATAATATATATCATCGTTGTTTTAAATTTATTGAAAGTTTTTATCAAAACTAGAAAAAATATATAAATATATATATGGGGTTTGAAAGTTTTCAATAGGAGTTTAACATTTGAAAAAATAAATTGAAAGTAGAAAAAATATTTTAAAAAAATATGTGGTGGGAAAACTTTGCAACATGTTACTTTCTAATGCTTGCAGTAAGAATCCTTTTTCGATATATATAGGGTCAAGTTTGGGTTTGACATTTTAAAACCCAATCGGATTCAGGTCGGGTTTGGGGATGATTCTGGGTTTCGGGTTCAGGTACCGTAATTCCCGACCCGACCCCGACCTCGACCCGTTGCCATCCCTAAACCTTTCTAATAGTTTTCAATTTTAGTAATTTTTTTCACATAAAAAAATCAAAACAATAATCACCTATTACAGTATATCCGTTATTTTCTATCACAATTGCTACAAAAAAAATATTTTTTTTCATCAAATTCTATAAAAATTCAACACATTCACAATTGTTACAGGAAAAAAATACTCTTTTTTCATCAAATTTTATAATAATTCAATATATACATAAAACTGCATGTCGGGTCAACTAGTTTCATATAAATTGAAACGGAAGAAATAATAATTTTTTCAAGTATAATACAAATAAAAAATCAAATGTTTCAATAGACTCGCAACAAAAGCATGTTTTGACAATGTTTGAATCATCGATATCATATATCACACACTCACTTCGTCCCGATATTATTGCTATCGTTTTGCCTAATTTGATTGCCCTAATTTGTACACAATCATTCCTAAAAGGGTTGTGTTTTTTTCCGTCTTAGCCTAATTGCCCTTACTCATTTTTCCTCCACTTTGTCCTTGTTAGTGGTGTTTGAATTTGCTTTTATTGCGGGGGAAAGAGCAAAGTTGTCAATTTGCTCGAAGTCAAAATATTCTTAAATTTCCACAACAAGTCAAGATGTTGTAATAATATTGGGACCAAGGAAGTAGTTAAAAGATCCATTGAACAAAGGCGATAGCCTCAAGCAGCGGAAACGAGAGTGAGGCCGCATTGAGGGTGAAATCAAGTTAATCAACTCTGCAAAACCAAGTTTTCACGAGCAAGCCAGCAAGGGAGAGAGAATCAGACCTCATTTTGTGTAAAGAACTTTGGTTGTTTCCAATTAGGTTTAAAGGTATCTATTTTAGAATATTAGGACTTTTTCTTTCAGGCTTGGTATCTTGGGATCAATTGTGTGTATCAGTGAAGGAAGGAGGACTTGGTATAAAGAACCTATGGATATGGAATCTTACTTTGTTGAGGAAGAACATCTGAGCTATTGAGCTAAAGGAAGAGAGATTATAGATAAAATGGGTTCAAGAGATTTATCTTAATCGTGTTGATATATGGCAGATGAGATGTAGTGTAGCCCATTGCTGAGTGTGGAAGATTTATTCTAACTGCTGAACATTGATTCTGTCTCCTGACCACTATCTTTATATGATATGATTAAAGTGAAGGATATGTTGCTGAGCATGAACAAAAAAGGCTGGTGGCCATCTCCTGGTGCTGTTTTTTCTGTGTGAGGAAATGTTATCATGCTATTTGCACTCACAATCAGAAGGTTTCTTGGTGGAAGCTTACTTGGTCGAGTGACGTTTTTCCTAGACATGGATTCATAATGTGGTTGGCTTGCTTGGATCGTTTCAGGACAAAGGAGAGATTATGCAGGTTTGGTATTATCCATGATGACGACTGCCCATTATGCTCGAGTGGAGTTGAAACTCGAGATCATCTATTACTATGGTGCCCTTATACGAAGGAGGTGATCTGGGGTGTCCTAAACTGGATGAAGCTACATAGCAAGGAGTTTATGTCCTGGGAGTCATGGATTAACTGGTGGTTGAAAGTGTCATGAGGTGGTACTGCAATGGCGAGACAAAGAAGAGCTGGGCTGGCTGCAATTATATATTAAGTTTGGGCAGAAAGGAATCGTCGTCTTTTTCGACATGAAGCTCAGCAACCTGGAATGGTGGCTGACCTGGTGCTGCGTTTTTTGCATAGAAAGTTTAATACTGCATAGGTTTATTTGAGTTTTTGTGGGTGATTTTGATGCTGTATCCTGGAGTATGTACAACAAGCTGAGTTTGTGAAATGAGAAGTTAAGTTTGCCGTGCTAAAAAATAAAAAAAATTCATAGCGAGGTTCTCAAAGTAAAGAACACGAGGAAGAATTTTTTTATCGTCAATAAATTTCATATTCATGAATGTGTCTAGCAGATGAGTTTTAAAGACTTTCTCTTCATTTTTGAATTGAGCTTCAGGTTATTCCATATTTTTTTTGACAATCTTATATTTACTGTAAGTCTCCACAAGCGGAGAAGACAAACAATTTAACAAATAATCTTTACAATAGTCTTCATCTTTAAACTATGTAGTCACATCTACATCTTCAGTTGTCTCATTAAATGTGCTCAACACGATATAAAATATATTTCGAGATTTTCTATCGAATCGAATTGTTCTATTTCAATCATTATACTCCCATCCTAACTTAAAATGAATTAATCATCATTCCCATAACAATTATTTAATTCTATGACCAATCTAATATTTTCCCATAATATTTATGGATATCATGAATAACAAACCATCCCAACAGTTTGTCCAACGAGAACGATTCCTTCTTCTCGCAATCAATCGAACCAATCGACCGCAGAGTTATAGGGATCCAGATTCTACATCAATCGAGATGCCGATGAGTTGTGAAACGAGTGAAATACTTGAGTCAAATCATCGATCGCCGACAGATAATGGCGATTCGAATCAACAATGAACGTACTTCATCGAGCAATTGATCAATTGCCGACGAATCGAGGCACAGAGACACGGAGCCACATCACCGAAGATTAGAGAGAACTGAGAAATTAAAGCTACGAGTGACACGGAGGCACCTGCTTTGATCGCGGAGTCGATGACAGAAGGCGGCGAGCAGCGGAGCAGGTTGGATGAGAGGAGGCGCGGAACCCTAGGGTTTGGGGCTCGTCTTCTTTTCCTTGTTCATCAGACCGTTGGACCCTTTCTATGTGAGTTTTATTTTACTACTATGTGACGTTTTATGCAAAACAAATCTTAACCCATCACTCAGCAAGTATATGAGCTTACATGTTGTTCCCGTTGATATACTTTGGAATGGATGAACAGATAATTATGATCTTGTTGTTAAAATGAAGTGGACTATGTCGAAGGAACCAACTTCTCTTTTGTCATAAAGCATTCATCACAAGTTCACAACACTGTCACGGATATACATGCAGCTAATAGAGGTTGGGGCACTGCGAACATGAATGGCTAGCTAGATGGGGAGCTCAAAGATACAACCAAAAGAAGAAATAAATGAAGGCATTGTCGCATATGACACGGGCTTGGCGATGAGGAGACCTAGGTTTGAGTTCAATTAGGCACTTACCAGATCTAAAGAAACTTTTCGGCAATATATGGGATAAAGATGTAATCAATACTAATTCTTTGACTTCGATAACATGAAACCATACAATAGAACTTTTCCGACAAAATTTGATTCTCTGTTACAAGTAACAAGCAATAATTTGTTATATGTGCTCTCAAGATATATATTATCATCCTTTCAAACTTTGAGTCCGACTCCGTAGAATTGGCAATCTGGGTGGATGAAGATGCCTTCAAATGCCTGTGGCAATGGTGCCCGTGATTCTCATTTGTCCTGCATCTGCATGTACATGCTCCTTTTTGTTCCCCCCTGTCAATTATCACCATCCATTTCTCTGATATTTCGCATCCCTTTCAATCCACACTATATACATTCTTGCATTATTTGGAGAAACATGATTGCTCCATGAAGACAAAGCTTAGAGACATGCGTAAGGATTAGATCAAATGATCAAGCTCAAAACCATGCACATTATGTTTCAGCTCAAAATAAATTATTATAATTTTAGTATTTCGTTTCAAAATCAATTATCAATAAGTGAAATAACTATTCTCAACAAACATAAAAGCCAACATAACTCACAAGTCCTTGGGAACTCCCATTGCTATTTGTGCATGCTTCCTCACACCATTCTTTCTACTACTTCAACGGAACCACCTCCATGATCACCACCACCACCACCACCTCTCCTCCCATGGAAGACCCACCACCACAAGCACCACCTTCACCCCGGCCACCACCGTCATTGCCGCCACCACGAACATACAAACTAACAGCCTCGTCCATCTCCTTCGCCAAGCCCACCGCCACGTCCATCATCCCAAGATCCCTCACACCATCCTTCCTCTTCACATCATGCACAATACCAACCCCACCAACCTACATTCTCCAAAACGTCTCCCTCACCGCCAATCCCTCCCAAATCCTCGCCGTGGTGGGCCCATCAGGCGCCGGCAAGTCCACCCTCCTGGACATCCTCGCCGCCCGCGCTGTCCCCACCTCGGGCTCCCTCCTCCTCAACTCCGTCATCCCTATTAACCACTCCACGTTTCGTAAACTCATTGCGTACGTACCTCAACATGATGCTTCGTTGCCAATGCTCACGGTCTCTGAGACATTCGCATTCGCTGCCTCGTTGCTGATGCCTGGGAATGTGTCTGTTGGGGAGACTGTTGAGGGGATCTTGGCTGATCTAAGGCTCGGACATCTAGCGGGGATGCGGCTGTCAAAGGGATTGTCGGGAGGGGAGCGGAGGAGGGTGTCGATCGGGTTGAGTTTGTTGCATGATCCCGGGATCTTGATACTTGATGAGCCCACGACGGGGTTGGATAGCGGGTCGGCTTGCAATGTGGTTCAGATCTTGAAGGTAATTGGTACTATTTGATGCGCTTATTAAGATATAAGCCTTCTACCTTGGTTTAGACTTTTAGTATAATTGATTCCTCTACCGTCCTAATGTTTCTCATATAGTCTAAGAAATCGCAACTTATGTTACAACTCATGCCATTCAACATTATTTTTTTGGTTGAATATTTAACATTGATTTTGAATGCTACATTGTTTCACTATAAATGGCTTTACACGACAATTTTGTGTCGATGATCAAGTTAAATGTTACCTCGATCTAATAATCATTCATACTTTGAGGCTGATAGGAGAGAACCACTTTGATAACAATGTGCAATCTCTATAGTTGAAGTGCTATTTGACAGTGCATGGTCATGAATTCATTTTGGATGTTGAAGGGTATCGCAACGACGAGGCAGAGGACAGTGGTGATGTCAGTGCACCAGCCTAGCTTCAAGATACTGAGCTTTGTCGACAGGATCGCGGTGCTGGCGAAAGGCAGAGTGGTGCATCATGGTACGGTGGGGTCTTTGGGGGACTGGATGGGGCAAAATGGATTCACTGTGCCGCCGCAGCTCAATGCACTGGAGTATGCGATGGAGATCTTGGGGGATTTGCAGGAAGTGAAGAGTAAGGTGGTCGTAGAGGAGGCATCAGATGAGGTGGAGAAAGCTGCGGGTGGTAGTGATGAGGCAGTGGTGAGTTATCAGAGCTCCAGGCTGCGAGAGATCGGCATTCTGTTTAGCAGGTAAATGTACATCTGTGAACTCGATTTATTTCCTTGGATGATGATATATTGTGTTGCATGATCAAGAACGATTTATACTCAGATTTTAGGCCAGTTCTGTCGTTTTATATTTTAGTGCTATGCAAATTGAATTGGATATGTGCATGCTTTAATTTTGATGAAAATTTCAGGTCATGGAAGATCATTTACAGGACAAAGCAGCTACTCCTAACAAATGTATTAGAAGCACTAGGAGTTGGCTTAGTCCTTGGCACAATCTACATCAACATTGGCTATGACAGACAAGGGATACAAAAGAGATTAGGCCTTTTCGCCTTCACCCTCACGTTCCTCCTCTCTTCCACCACGGAGACCTTGCCGATCTTCATCAACGAGAGGCCGATCCTTCTAAGAGAAACCACAAGTGGTGTCTACCATCTTTCCTCCTATCTCATCGCCAACACCCTGGTGTTCCTCCCCTATTTGCTTGTGATCGCCCTCATCTACTCGGCCTCGGTCTACTTCCTTGTAGGCCTTTGCGCGACATGGCAAGCATTTGTGTATTTTGTGCTGGTGATATGGGCCATTGTCTTGATGGCTAACTCATTCGTGCTTTTCTTGAGCTCCTTGGCGCCAAACTACATCGCGGGGACTAGTCTGGTGACGGTTCTCCTAGGGGCATTCTTCCTCTTCTCGGGATACTTCATATCGAAGGACAGCATGCCGAGTTATTGGATCTTCATGCATTTCTTCTCCATGTACAAGTACGCGCTTGATGCTCTGCTGATCAATGAGTACTCGTGCCTCGCCGGGAGGTGCTTGATATGGTATCCAGGGAACAACGTTTGCATGGTGACTGGAAGGGATGTGATGGTGAAGAGGGGCTTGCACGAGGGTTTGAGGTGGTTCAATGTGTATGTGTTGATCGGGTTCTTTGTAATGTATCGTGTGCTATGTTTGTTGGTCTTGCTTAGGAGGATCTCGAGGTCGAAGAAATGATCAAATGATGTAAATTGGCATAAATAAATGATGTATGCTATTCAAATCCCTTCATCCAGTGTATCGCAGTCTCAAATGCTGAATTGATAGTCTCATGAGACCTTGCAGGTTTTTAATCCCAGGACTACAAGTCTGTAAGGTTCAGATTGCTGATATCTTTGAGATTGAGTCGTCCATCCCCAGGCCACCACCAAAGTTTTAACACAAAATTACAAGTGAATTATATCCGAGACGACCTGTCAATCATACCACAATAAAGAATGGGGTTGTGAATTGTGATCCACTCAGCATGAACAAAAGCCATTGAAAGGCAAATTGTCGCATTGCTGCTTGCTTTTTCTTTGCACAAAGCTGAAATCGAAGTAGAGGGATCACGGGCTGCATATGAAACAAAACTGGTTGACCTTTTTTCCACTGCATCTGATATTGTGCCTAGAGCTCTTTATATTGAGCGGTGTTTCTTATGTTGAGCTTTTGATTTATGATTTCCTACAAATGTAAAGTTGGGCGGGATATAACTCGAGTTTCCGATCAATGTCCCAAAGAAGCAAGGAATGCGCGCTCAAGTGCTTCAACGAGAGCGTAAAAAAAGGAAAAACCGAATTCTGCTCTTGACTTCAATTTCGACCAAAATCTGTATTTCCACGGGTACAACAGCATTCGTTTCTATCGTAAAAGATATATATTTGTGGCCTCAAATCCAAGACTGCGCAAGCCTATCCAAATCAAGCAAAGAAGAGCCGCCTTTCCCCATCGCCGACACCGCATGGTCCCTGAACGCCGCGACTCTCTCCCTCAACGCCTTCCCCGGCACCGACTCCGCCCCCATCAGCTGCCTAACCCTTTTCTCCACCTCGGACGCCACCACGAACCCGTCGCTCGACATCTCCAAATCCAAGGCCACCTTCATCTCCTCCACCAACACCACTCTGTTAAACCTCTGCTCCGCGTACAACGGCCATCCGATCATAGGCACACCTCCTAGCACAACCGATTCCAACACCGAGTTCCACCCGCAATGTGTAACGAACCCGCCAACGGACTCGTGGGCCAGGACCTCTTTTTGCGGGGCCCATGACTTCACCACCAGGCCCATGGACTTTGTCCTGTGTAAAAACCCACTCGGCAGGATCTGGTCCAGGTCCGGCCCACTGAGGCCCCCCGTGGAGGAATCCAACTCCTCCAGTGGGCTTTTCACGACCCAGAGGAATCTGGACCCGCTTCGTTCAAGCCCGATAGCGATCTCAGCTAATTGGGCTTTCGAGAACCTGCCCAAGCTCCCGAAACACAAGAAGACGACGCTTCTTCCGGGCTGGGAGTTCAGCCAATCCAGACATTCGTTTGGGCCGGGAGGACTGCTTGTTGGGCCGATGAGAGGCCCAATGGAGTAGACCGCCGGGGTCGGCCCATCTGGCGTGCAGAGTCCACTTGAGATGGCTTTGATGGCTCTTGATTCGAACATCTCAAATGTGTTGACGATTATACCCTGTGACTTTCTCATGTTGACTGAAGTGCGTAAGAAATGACGGTACGCTTCGGTTGTTCGATCGAGTGTCGGCGAGGGCCAATCCAAGGAAGGAATCGACATGATCCCGGGGACACGGACACGATGATCGAGGTCCTTTACGCTTATCGGTATTGTTTCATGCAGGACGGGTTGATATAACAAGACCGCTAGGCCGATAGCGGAAGTCGTGAAGAAATAGTACGTCGCGATGCCAAGCGAAGTGGAGACTTCGAGGGCGGGATCGCAGAAGAAGTCGATGATGAACGCCTTGATGGACGATCCCCTCGAGATGATGGCCTCGAGGGCGTGACGGAGATTATCATTGTTGAGTTGGAGGAGACGAAAGGCGAGGGCATCGAAGGGGACGTTGGTGGAGTCAGGGGGGAGGGTGGTGGCGCGGAGGTGGAGGAAGGTGATGCAAGGGGTGGTGGAGGAGACTTGGTTCAGGTAGGCGGCGGCGGCGGAGGAAAAGAACGGTGGCGGCGCGGTGGTGATGAGGACTGTGAGGGAGAGTGATGGGTGGTGGGTTAATATGAGCTTCCCTAGCTCCACTGTCGAGATCAAGTGGCCGATTGCTGGGAATGGGTAGAGAACTATGGTGTTGTTTGCCATGTTTGTATGATCTTTGCACTCCACGGGTACGTCTGGTAATACTTGTAGCGGAGATGACTTTGTCGAGCACGATGATAACGGTGAATATCAACCAGTCAACTGTGGACCATTTGTTCAGCGAAACTGAGCTCGATAGCAGTGTCTCTTTCCTACCAAGTTGGCTTTTGGCAAGTAATGCAAGTGGAAGAAATAAAACTCCTCAACTAGATTCGTGGCATATCAATGTTCTTTCGGAAATATCAATGTTCTTTCTCTCTGAAAGATAATTACTATTCACACCTTTTACATCACATTCCTACGTAAATAAAAATAAATAATGAAGGAAATAGTAAAAAATTGCAAACACTTCAAAATCTCTCCACTTCGCGCCTTTCGGAAATATCAATGTTCTTTTCTCATCGCGGAAACATTCTCCCTCACTTCGCGCCACTTATGTGACTCCATTATCTCCTTCACCCGTCTCTCCACCTCGTCCGAGCTCACCAGCCCACCTTTGGATTCTTCCATCGGCAGGGCCACCTTAAGTTCTTCCACCATCATGACCCTATTGAACTTCTGTTCTGCATAGAGAGGCCATGCCACCATGGGAACCCCAGCATTCACGCCCTCCGGCAGCGAGTTCCATCCGCAATGAGTCACAAATCCGCCCACTGAGGGGTGGTTTAGCACGGCCACTTGGGGTGCCCATGACTTGAGCACAAGACCACGTTCATTGGTCCGATCCAAGAACCCTGGTGGGAGCAAATGATCAAGATCCGGGTCTTCCAGTGGCAGGAACCGCTTTGCCTTGTCCTCCGTTGGCGGGCTCCTAACCACCCACAAAAACCTCTGCCCACTCTTTTCAAGTCCCGTCGCAATCTCTTTCAGTTGTTCTGAAGTGATCAATCCCAAGCTCCCGAAACACAAGAACACCACGCTGTGGCTCGGCTGTGAGTCAAGCCACGCCTCTGGCAATCAGCCATTCTGCTGCACGACTCTGGCAATCGTTAAACCGACCTTCTAGGATAGAACAAGCAGAATGGTGCACGCTTAAACGATATCAATCAACTCTACATAAACCGACATTCTACATTATGCATTATTGACCATCAGGTGCTGGTAGGGGCCAGAAGTATAGTCTAAACTCTGCATAAATCTGGGCTATGAAAATAATTGCAAGAGTTTCAAAAACGGATATTCCCAAACACATTTGAAGTAAAGATATGCAAGTCTTAAAAGATCAAACAAGCAAAACGAAAACAAAAACACAAAACACAACCATATAGGAAACAAAAGATTTTCTAATTTACATTGGCACTAGATAATTGCACACTAAACAGAGACTCCAAACATATCAACACAACATATTCAAAACAATATTTCTCCTAAATTCACCCACAAAAAGTATCATGAAATATAAAAAAACACTTTATGTTTTACCTTCAAGAGCTTTATGCTCAAGCTCTCGAAGGTGTTGATGATGATTCCATCAGCAGTCGGCCTGATCTCTGCACTCTCCAAAACAAACTGATAGGATTTAGAATCCCTATCCTGCATTGTCTCCGGCACCGAGGAAGCTGGTATTGGAGGCAACCCTGGACTATCAACATCGTAGACACCATGTAAATCCTTAAAGCTCTCCTTGGTGGTGCGATCAATGAAGGGCACGCGAAGAGACATAAGCAGGCAGCTAGCACTCAACGTGTGGAACACGTAAGTAGGGAAGCTGAACTGGGCGGCCAAGGGGACAGCAGAAGAGCAGAACATATCAACGATGAACGAAGATATGTTTGAAGAGAGGGAACCAAGAGCATCAAGGACATTGGAGTCATTGAGGTGGAGAATGTCGAAGGTGATTTGTGTCATGCTAACATAGGAGGAGGCTTCCCGAGGGAGGGAGATGGCAGGTAGGGAGTGGAAGGTTATGGAAGGGACGGCTGAGGTGACCCCGGAGACGAACGTGGATATGGCGGTGGTGCCGAAGGGGAAAGGAGTCGTGAGGATCGTGACGGACAGGGAACGGTGGTGGTGGAGGAGAAGCTTCCCTAGCTCGACCATGGATACAAGGTGACCCATCACAGGAGATGGATACAACACCACAGTCTCCATGGGTAGACAAAACAGAATACCAGTAAACAAGCCACGGAAGATGAGCAAGGAAGAAGAACTGATAATACAGACCTCTGTATTTGACAGAAGCTATCAGCTTTTTATATCAGAAAATGTACTGGAGTAGTAATTTAGAGGCTCTATCAACGATTCCTACCACTCTTAACCAAAAAACTACCCTTACCATTCCTTTCTTTTGCACACATGTCTACGAATGGTGCAAAACAGTCAAGAGTTACAATTAAGAGACTACGGGAGTATTACATTATAAAATATTCTAAAAAACGTTAATAATATATAATATTTTAATGTATTATGAAAAATCAATAAATGAAAAATATGCAAATCTATATAGAAAATCTGTTGTGTAACTGAATGAAAAACTGGATCTCTATATAGAGAGAATGACAATATAACCCTGTATTGTAGGGACAAGGATAAAGGAACTGCTACGAATGGTTTTATAATATGTAGATTTAGATCATATAGAGAAACATTGAAACCAGCAGCAAGACATAATAAAGCAGATATACCCAATCACATTCGAAGCAAGGAGATATTCAAGTCTTAAAAGATCAAAAAAGCAAAACCAAGATATATATATTAAAAAAATACACAACCAGATAGAAAAGAAAAGATTTTTTCTAACTTGACTATAGATCATTGCACCCTGAACAGACTCCGAACAAGTAAACACCACACATACAGAACAATATTTCCCTAACTACACCCACAAAAAGCATCATGAAATATGCAAAATCACTTTCAAATTCAATATGTTTTACCTTCAAGAGCTTTATGCTCGAGCGCATCGAAGGAGTTGATGATGATTCCATCAGCTGTCGGCCAAATCTCTGCACTCTCCAAAATAAACTGATAGGATTTAGAGTTCCTATCCTGCAATGGCTCCGGCATTGAGGCAGCTGGTATCGGAGGCAGCCCCGGAATATCAACATCATAGACACCAAGAAAAATCCTTAAAGCTCTCCTTGGTGTTGCGGTCAATCAAGGGCAGGCGAAGAGACATCAGCAGGCAGCTGGCACTCGACGTGTAGAACACATAAGTAGGGAAGCAAAACAGGGCGGCCAAGGGAACAGCAGAAGAGCAGAACATATCAACGATGAACGAAGATATGTCTGAAGAGAGGGAAGCGAGAGCATCGCGGACATTGGAGTTATTGAGGCGGAGAATATCAAAGGTGATCTGTTTCATGTTAAAATAGGAAGAGAGTTCTTGAGAGCGGGAGACGGGAGGTAGGGAGTGGAAGATGATGGAAGGGATGGCAGAGGTGACTCCGCCAATGAACATGGATATGGCGGAGGTGCCGGAGGGGAATGGGGTTGTGAGGATTGTGACAGAAACGTTAGGGTGATGGAGGAGGAGCAGCTTCCCTAGCTCGACCATGGATACCAGGTGACCCATCCCAGGAGATGGATACAATACCACAGTATCCATTGGTGGATAACAATGGAACAGTACAAGCCACGGAAGATAAAGCTAGGACAGAACCTATCAGCTTCCTATTTAGGAAAATGCACTGGTGATGCAGGGAGCTGCGTTTACAAGTTCAACTATTTCTACCACTCTTCCTTGACCAAAAAACTATTCCTACCATTCTTTTCTTTTGCACATGTCTACCCAAATTTTCTCTTTTCCGTTTTTTTCTCTTTTTCTCTTTTCCTTTTTCTTTCTTTTTTCCTTTTTTCCTTTTTTATTTTGGTCCACCCAATCCCCCATACCTCAGTTTCAGTAAAGCAGAGTAGCAGAACGGGATAAGATTCTGATTCTGACCAAAGAGAAACTTGAAT